>PVKU01000031.1:467876-611401 GCA_004027475.1 Anoura caudifer
GGGGGGGGGGGGGGGGGGGGGGTGTCCTGGGCAGAGGAGGGCAAATGTGGAAAAGTTGGGACAACTGTAATAGAATAATTATTTATTATTTTGCTTTCTAGGTGTCTCATTTGTGCTATTTCACTTGTATTTCACAAATATTTTATATATAGTATAGAGATAAGGAAACTAAGGCTGAGATGGTCAAGTACCTTGCCCAATCTCATGTAATCAATAAATAATAGAGTGGGTATTCGAACCCAGTTCTGTGTGGCTCCAAACCCCAACTTTATTGGAACTGCTGAGTTTTACCAAAGTCTGGATTATTTTCACAAGAAGAGGCCATCTTCAAGCTCACCTAGTTTTTCTTATTAAGATGTTTCAAATGCCAGGGCTTTTTAAAGCATACCAGGAAAGTTTGCATTGACAAAATCAGAGCCCTGAAATTCCACTTTGTATGACTTGGACCAAGGGGTACCCAGTCTTCTATTTTTAGGATGGTGCAGCAACAAATGATTCAAATGGAAAGTAGATCATTAAGAGACCATGTTGAGATACAGCCTCGATTCAAAAGGAAGTGCTGAGGTCAGTGCAGTGAAAGGGAAATGATTTTCTCCTTTATGTTTGCACAACTAGCACAAGTGGCTTGCCCTAACCCTCCACGAAATTGGAGTGGTGCCTGTCCTGTACATCTGGATGGTCCTGTGATACAAATCATCTGGGGGCCTAGTAGGAATCCAAGCAAAAACAAATGAGGTGTTTTAGAGACTGGGAGTTTTAAATGAGCGGAGGATCCAAATAGGTATTTCTCCAAAAAAGATAACAAATATCCCGTAAGCACATGAAAAGATGCTCATCATCATTACCCATCAGTGGAATGCAAATCAAGACCTCAGTGAGATGATACTTCACATTTATTGAGATGACTATAATAAAGAAGGACAGAGAAGTGTCAGCAAGTGCATGGAAAATGGGAACCTCATATATTGCTGCTGGGAACGTAAAATGGTACAGTTATATTACAAAACTGTCTGGCACTTCCTCAAATGGTTAGACATAGAGTTGTCATACAATCCAGCAGTTACACTTCTGTATATGTGCTCAGAGAAATAATAATATAAGTCTGTGTAAAAACTTGTACACAGATGTCTACAGCAACATTATTTATAATAGCCCAATATCGATCAACTGATAAATGGATAAAATGTGGTATATCTGCAAACAAAATATTATTTGGCAATTAAAATGAAAGAAATATTGATAAATACTACAACATGAATGAAACTTAAGTGAAAGAAACCTGTCACAAAAAGACCACATATTATATGATTTCATTTATATAAAATGTGCACATTAAGTGCCACCGTGTAGATAGAAAATGGATTAGTGGTTTCTTGGGCCTGGACTGGGGGGAGGAAATGGGGAGATGATTGTTAAATGATATAAGGTTTTTGGGGGGGTTGATGAGAATATTCAAAAAAGGATTGTGGTAATTGTCTCACAACTCTGTGAAAACATTACAAATCATTGAATCACATACTTTAAATGAGTGAATTGTATGGTATGTAAATAATATTTTAATAAATCAGTAATTCCTTTACATAAAAAAGGGAGAGGGGGATTGAAGGAGGCCATTATTTCCAACTCTGGGGGCAGAGTAAAGGAATTTCAGTGGTGATGACTGAGCACACAGGATGACTGAGCCACAGGATTCTGAGCACACAGGATGACTGAGCATACAGAATGACTGAGCACACAACATGATTGAGTACATAGCATGACTCAGCACACAGGATGACTGAGAACACAGGATTCTGAGCACACAGGATGACTGAGCACACAACATGATTGAGTACACAGCATGACTTGAGCACACAGGATGACTGAGCACACAGGATGACTGAGCACACAGCATGACTGAGGACACAGGATGACTGAGCACACAGGATGACTGAGCACACAGCATGACTGAGGACACAGGATGACTAAGCACACAGGATGACTGAGCACACAGGATGACTGAGCACACAGGATTCTGAGCACACAGGATGACTGAGCACACAGCATGATTAAGTACACAGCATGACTGAGCACACAGGATTCTGAGCACACAGGATGACTGAAGACACAGGATGACTGAGCACACAGGATGACTGAGCACATAGTTTTTAATTGAATTTATTGGGGTGACATTGTTTAATAATTTTATGGGTTTCATGTATATAATTCTGTAATATGATATACAGAGAACTGTGGTTTTGGTATAGCTGTGGGAGGATTGCCCAGCAGATGTGGTCTTTGTAGAGGAATGCAACCATTGTTTACTCATGGCCTAGCTAGGAAGAAGCCGGAGAATTTTTACCCAGATTTATCTCTGCTTCCACACTCTAATGGAAGTGGGGGCCGCTGGGATGGTGTAGTCCTCAGAGGTCATCCTTCCGGTACGCAGGGAAGATGAAGAAGGATTCTTGAACTGGGCCTTGGTAGATCAGGAGCTTTTCCAGGCAGCCAGGGCAGAAGCAAATGATGGAAGAACTTAAGCAGCACATTCTGCAGAGCAGCAGCTGTGTGGAAGCTCCCTGTCTGTCCCTCCAGATCTATACTTCACCTTATCCATCTCCCCTGTGTCTGCATTTGCTGGTAATGGGCGTATAGCAGGTATATCAGTTATCTGTGCTTGTGCGAGAAATTATCCCCAAACATTGTACTTAAAACAATCCCCGCTAGACTGGCTTATTTGCTTCCAGTTGGGTAGCGATTTGCTGATCTTGACTGGGCTCCACACATCCCTGGCGCTGGGCTGAGCCACCTGGCCGACTGGGCTGGTCCACATGGTAGCTCAGCCTCCAGCAAGCTAGTATGGGCTTGTTCATAGAGGGGAAGACACAGGCCCCTTGGAGGCTAGGCTCAGAGCAGCAGAACTTCACTCTGCTGCAACTGGGCGGAACAATTGACAAGAATGTTGGATTTAAGTGTAGGGAAAATAAGCTCCATCTCCTAAAGGGAGTTACAGCAAAGTCACATTGTGTAGACACTTAGAGTGGGAAGGAGAATAATTGAAACATTTTTCTAGATAATCTCTTACATTAGATAAGCAAAAAGATAGTTTAATCAAATAATAATAATCACAGCTAACATTATTGTAGGCTTACTCTGTCCTAAGTCTTATGCTAAATGTTTCATAGGCACTAGTTTATTATATTCTCTAAAAATCCTTTGCATGTGCATAATATGGTTAATATTGTCTCCATATTTCAGCTTTAAAAATAAGCCTTGGAGTGGCTAAGGAAGAGGGGTGCACTAAGTGACTATGGCAGGTTAATGAACCCTGTCTTCTGTTGGAGTAATTGATAAAATCAGATAAGTCATGCAGAAAACAATCTCAAAAGACTGTGTGCATGTGGGTTAAACTTCTTAGACCTTGGAAATAGGTAGAGCAGTGTTTCCCAAACACGTTCAATTGTCAAAGTCACTTTGGGGGCCCACATTAAAAATTTGGAATCCTAAGCTCTATCCCAGACCAGCCCAATTAGAAGCTCTGGGGAAAGTTTCAGGAATCTGTATTTTTAACTAGCACTTAGATGACTTTTAGTGATAAGCAAGTCTGGAAACCAGGAGCCAGAACACTTGTTACCCTAAATAACCCCAGACTGTCAGGAGAGGGGAAGAATTCTTCCTTGACTCCCTCAGTGTGTTCAAAGAACAATTAACTCCTGGTGCCGTGGTCCCCACTCATTCCAAGTCAGAGCACACCATTTTATTTATGTACACATGCATATCCATACATATACATATACACATATACATAAGTGTGTACATATACAATCTCCCCACCCCAGCCAACAGTGTGAGACTGTTTCTGACATTCGGACCCACGCAGAACAGGACACTTACAAATGGTGCCATGAGCCAATGTTCATATCACCATAACCAGGGTGCCAGGGTGAGGTCAGCGATAGTGAACCAGGTCACACATTAGTAGGGTAGAAAATAAGGAAGTCCGCCAGGGTTTACATTTAACACAAACTAAAGACACAGAAATCCAAGCTAACATCTTCCTTAAGTGCCTCCAAAAAGAGGTTTGCTCTTTGGGAGTTTAAGAAGCTTGCTCAGTGATGAGATAAGAGCGTATTACTGGCAGAGGCTAATGGAAGAGGGTGTAGGTCGAGACTTCCTTTGCTAGGATGCTCAGCTCCAATCCTTCTGAGTGCCTGTGTTCAATAACAGCAAATTCCCCCAAATTTTATTTTTCTCTGCAAAAATGAGGCATTGTGTGGGCAAATGAAACCCTCACAGGGAGTGGTCCGCCCTGGGACCTGAGGGTGCACTGTGCTTGGGTGCCTTGAACCTCCCCTGTTGGCGACTCTTTGTCATGGGGGGCATCCACCTTTTGTGTGGCCGCAGACCCTGCCGTTGAAAGCAGACAGCGCTGACACTGAGGGGAAAAGAGAAGTGAAATCAGTTTTCCTAAGTAAGAGAAAGATTAAGAGAAAAGCTCTTTCAGTCTTCTAGGTTATTGATTCCTTCAATTTGATGTTTTCTTTATAATTATATTCTAGTTAAAATGACATTTTTGTTTTCATAAATCACAGCTCTTGCTCTATTAGCTTTCTTAAATTTTTTCTTTGGGTTGACTATAATATTCATTTTCTAAGACTAAAAATAAATATTTGCAAATTGATATCACATGTTTATTTTTTTCTAGTAAAAATATTTAAAGCTATATAGAGGGATCAATAGATGTTTATTGGGTAATCTAGTTAATTAGAAAAAAACACATAGAATCAACCACAATAAGCTTTGAAATAAATACATCCATATTTTCCATATTTACATGGTGGCAATAGAAAATAATAAGTCAAAAAATCATAAAATATTTGCATGTAGCATTATATTTAACCTAAACTGTGTTTGTTTTATTTATGTCATTTTTAATTTATAAAAGATTTCAATTTGGATGTTGACAGAAATTTGAATAAGTCTTAAATTGTGGATGGGACAATCATCCCATCTCCTAAACTCTCTCATCTGATCACCCAGGAAACATCCGATCAGCAACACATACAGAAAATTATCTTTACATTAGCATGCACTCCAACATCATTAGTCTTCCAGAAAACTTTTTCACTTACTAAATCGAAATCTACAATGGTTTGTTGATAATTACTTCCTCTGGTGCTGGACTCATTGAGGAAAAACAAACAATCATCATTCTCATTTTAAGATAAATAATAATTATTAAAAATGTATTATTGCTTGTTCCACTTAAATTTAATATTACACATATGTATATATATATGCATATATTTGTATTTTGTATTGAAACCTTCAAAATTACCAGTTGCTCTGCAAAACTTTTTCTCCTTCAAGGATCAAATATTTCTCTTACATTTAGAAAAGTCATTAACACAAAAAGAAAATGTTAAATGAAGCCTCAGAATATTAGACCCCTTTATTAATGGATATCAGGATTTGTTTTCCCAATTAATTAGGAAAAGCATTAATTATCATTGTCTGAGAAATGACCCCAGTTACTATCACAGAAATGTAAGAGTTAATCAACTCTTTCCCAACATTACCTTCATTGGTTGAAGTTGTAGAATCTCAGAACTGGAAGACACCTTAATGTTACCTAATTCAATGATTGAATGTTTGCATTGAATGGTTTAAGTGATTCTGTCAGCCTGTGCAGAGCTGACACAAAGAAAAGTGACAACCAGAAAAGGATGTCACACTAATAACTCATCTTTGGAGAAGAGCTATCATGCCCTCGGTAACAAAATGTCCTTTTAAGCTTTGTCCCTGTCTGAGAGCAGAGAGAAAAAATGCAAGCAAAAATTCACATCACCTTTTACTACTGTCAGAAGGATACTTTTTGTCCCTTGATGCTTTAACCCAACCTGAAGCTTACTTACATTGTACACGGTTGTCTTCTTTCTCTTAGATATACCAGCAGAAGAAAAGCATGGTAGCGACTGTACAGAGGAACACGGGACATCACAACCTCCCCATTATTGCTCATGCCTCACAGCTTAAATATGGCCCTGGGCTCTGGAAAGTGCTTAATAGAAGCCTGAGGGGTTAGGGAAACCATCTCTCACTTTAAAGTGAGAGACCCTGGGGAAGGTGGCACATGTGATACTGTCATGTTCAAATTTCTATTTTATAACTTATTTGATAACAATGTTGATGATGAATTGTCTGTGCATGACAACATTCTGAGTACTCTCCTGTATTAGCCCATTAGCCCTCCCAACACTCATATGAGAGAAGTGTTCGTATTTATTCCCATTTTATAGATGAGGATACTTACGCACAAGGAGATTATGCCTTTTGAAATTGCCCCATGGTTCTTGGTTGTTTTGTCCTGTTTGGGGTATGTTTGTTTGTTTGTTTGTTTGTTTCTCTTTTCTCTTTGCATTTATTAGGGGAAGTTTCTACTGGCCCATCTTCAAGCTCACCTATTCTTTCCTCTGCAACATCTTACCTACTGATGTATGTCAAAGGTATTTTCATTTCTGTTACAAAGGTATGTTCATTTCATTTCTAGCATTTTCTTTTGATTTTCCTTAGTTTCCACTTTTATGTCTATATTATCCATCTCTTCTTTCCCATTGCCTACTTTTCCAAAGTTCCCTGTTTGGGGCATCTTTTCCTTCACTACACTCTTTCCCTTGGTGAATTTATCAATTCCTGTTTTTTTATCACTGGTTGGTCAGTGAACCCAGATCCTTTTTATTTCTAGCACCATGTACTTTTTAAAAGCCTTACCCACATACCTTATAAACTTTTATAGACTTCTATCTGCCTGAATTATCCAATATTATCTTAAAATCAACATATCCAAAACCTAAACTAACATCACATCTATCCCATTCCCTATCCCCAGAATTTCTCTGTCCTACTCTTGTTCATGTTACAATTGTTAGGTAAGAAAAAAGATCTTGAATTGATTCTTGATTCTTTTCTTATTCTCAATACCTACATCCAATCATTTGACACATATTAGAGTCCTCTACTGCTATGTAGGGGATTGTTCTCCTGTCCCATTGTGCTTTCAAGTGCAAAGTTCAGGCTTTTATTCTGTTTTATTTTGACTTTTCCAATCAATCATCTTTACTGTCCAATAATCCAAGTTTTAGGTTAATCTTTCTAAATGTAACTCTGATCATGTCATTACATGTCATTAGCTGTCTCAAAAACCCCCAATGAATCCCCTTGAGAAACGAAAGGAAGTGCAGCTTCCTCTGGTGTGAATTTGATGTGATGAACTCGATTAAGCCCACCTGTCCCATCTTTCCTTCCTTCAGTCTTCAATTTCCCTTGCTTCATCCAAAGTGAACCTCATGCTCATTCTGTGCTATTTTTGAAGACGTCCTTTGTTTTTTCAAATCTCTTTTCTCCCTCAACACCCCTCTCACATTTTGCATGGACTGTTTCCTTACTTTCACTCCCTACCTTCATCGCCAGATTGATGAGAATTTCTGTTTCTTTGAACCCCTATAAATAGTTGTAACTCTAAAGTCATCATTTTCCTCCTTGCTTTAGTTACATGGTGCTATCTTTCTCTTCCTCATCCACTATTTGCATGTTTGTTGGAGCAGAAACAGGGTAAGAGTCATTTTTATGTGCATTAAGTTGTCAGTGTACCTTCTGACACTTAATAGTTATTTAATATGGGTATGTTTGAATTGAATAAATATACATTTCATCTCCCTTTTCTAGTTCAGTTATATATATGTATATAATGTATATTTGGAGTGGTAAATTAAGAAATGCTGTAAACATAAAATATTTTGTTCAAGTTTTACTTCAGAAAACCAGAGTTTGACAGCTTCACAAAGAGCTAAATAACAAGTGGATCAGGAGGACTGTCTAATAAGGGCAGGTGATGATGGCTGGATATCAAAGCCTACAGAGTCTCAGCAGCTAGTGAATCCATGTATTTGGTTATATCCAGTGGTAGGCCTTCATACTATAACTTTAAAGTTGATGATTGCCTAGAATGAGGCTGCTGAAAGTTGACTGTTTGCTTCAAGACTAACACTGCCAGCCCTGGCTCAGATTCATTAAGAAGCATTTGCTCTTGGGTGTTGCATAACCATAAAGTATCTTGGTGCCAATAGCTCCTCACGTGACCAGTGCTGGGATGCAGAGTCCCGACAGCCTTTGGAAGCGTGGTTGCCAAGCCCATGCTTTTACATTGTGGAAAATCACTGGTGCTTCAAGTGCAATTCCAGGAGGAAAACCAGACAGGTGAAAGAGGTTGACAATGCTGAGGTAAAATTCTGGGAGCTACTCATGGCCTTGAGGGAAGCAAAATGTCTCTGAACTTCTGGCTAAACCTTAGTGTCTGTGCTCACCTGGCTTTGGACTTTTCAACTGCAATGTCAGAGAACTATCTTCATTTTCAAAAAAGTTTTTGCTATTAAAAAAATGTGAGTGGCAGGCATTGGCTTTAGTTTTTTTTTAACTTTTATTTAAATTTATTTTTGGAATTTAAATTTTATAACTTTTTAAATTTTTGAAGGTTTAGATTTTGTTTTTTTAAGAGTTTTTGAATTTTTTTTGTCATCAGTCACCTTTGAACACTGGCCTCAGAGGAGAAACTTTTGTCTCCATAGCTTTGGTATACCTAGATTAAGAAAACTACTACTTTTCTACCATTTTATTCAATTTATAAAGTCATTTGCATTCCTTATTTTATTTCTTGTTCCCCCTTTTCCTGTTGTGTTTATTCTTGCAAGTGGCCATTAATCTAAAATATATTTTTGTGTCAGACACATACAAAGATGAATTAGTTTCTTAGCCCATAAGAAGATTATAATCTACAAGAAGAAAAATGCCATGTGGCCCTGGCTGGTGTGGCTCTGTTGGTTGGGCATCACCCTACAAAGCAAAAAGTAACTGGTTCAAATGCCAGTCAGGACACAAGCCTGGGTTGCTGGTTTGGTCCCTGGTCAGGGTGTGTGTAGGAGGCAGCTGATCAGTGTTTCTCTCTTATACTGATATTCTTGTCTCACACTGATGCTTCTCTTCCTGTCTTGCTCCCTCCCTTCCCCTCTCTAAAAATAAATAAATAAAATCTTTAAAAAATGAAAAAGAAAAGAACCTTGTGAACCAATGCAAGAGTGTGCTACAGGTATTTGATCTAAGTGATTATTAGTACAGAGGTGATCCAAAGGAATAACCGATCAGTTTTATCTGGATTGGGCTCAGAAAGTCTTCATAGACAGAGTGATGCATGAACTGAGTCTCCAGTGCTGAACACATCTTGGGTAAACAGACCCAAAGGTGAAGGAAGCTGCATGATCAATGTCAACATGGCATATCAAGGACGCCACACGTTCAGTATAGCAAGGGTACAGGAGGCCCATGATAGGCAGGAAGTCCGGATTACTCCATGTCTGGTGAACTTCATGGCATCACTCCCAAAAGTAAACCTGCCCTTTCTCTGTGGTTTCAGGTCCCCCTGGCCTTTTTCTCTCATATTCCCATGTTAGTGCTATGAAACATTTTCTCTGACTTTCCATTAGCTCTCCAGCTTCCCCACAATCCTTTTCCTTCACTTCTTAACCCTTGCTTGCTCTAATTCCATTATCTAAGGCTTGCCTTATTTTGTAAACTTTCTGTCTCCAAACATTTTTATATAATACGAAGTTTCAGAAGCACATTTTAAATCCATACACTGGACCACATTGCTCTTGAGCACCAGGAACGGCTAAAGACATCTGCAGTGTCAACACATCAGTTAGAGACAGGGAGAGGAGCAAGCATCAGCCTCTGTCGTTATCATCTCCAATAAAAAGTAGGTGATGATCATGAAGAAGTAGGCTTTCCTCTTCGCACTAAAATAAGGTTTAATGGAGGTCCACGTGATTATTAATCCGGAGAAATGTGCCATGATGTTAAAATGCTGTGTAGTGAGAGAAACAGTCTTCACAAATCAAGAGAGGAAATGCTTTGAAATCCAAACTGATTTTTCAACCAAACCACGTCTTACGTGGGAAAACTTAATTAATAGTTCTAGAGTGAGTTGAGTAGAAATGTATTTTATTTATTTATGCTTCCTTCACCATCTGTCTGTCAAAGGTTATGGTTCACCCACACAAGGGATAAGCCAAAATTTCTACCACTTATTTCATGCCTACCACGATATTACACGCACAGCCTGTAGGTCTTGTACTTGTATACTGGTCTTTCATCTGGCTATTCCTACAGCCTGTGCATTAGGTGGTGTTATTCCAGTTTTATAGATTATAAAAGCAAGACTTTAAAAATTAACAATGTGACCAAAGCCCCATCCTTTGGTTAGTAAGCAGATTTGGTATCTGGCCCCTAATCCCAAGATTAAAGCACATTGATTCTCATAAATAATCTAGATAGAGTTCTGTTTAGATAAAGGTTGAAGCATATTATTTTTTCTATTCTTTTTTTAATTTTTTAAAAATATTACTTTATTGCTGTTCAATTACAGTTGTCTACATTTTCTCTGTACCACTGCCCCCCCCATCAAACCTCCCTCCCTCCCTTGCTTCCACCCTCCCCCTTGGTTTTGTCCATGCGTCCTTTATAGTAGTTCCTGAAAACTCTTCTCCCCACTGTCCCTCCCTGCTCCCCTCTGGCTATTGTCAGATTGTTCTTAATTTCAATGTCTCTGGTTATATTTTGTTCCCTTTTTTGTTTTGTTGATTATGTTCCAATTAAAGGTAAAATCATATGGTATTTGTCCCTTACCACCTGGCTTATTTCACTTAGCATAATGCTCTCCAGTTCCATCCATGTTGTCGCAAAGGGTAGGAGATCCTTCTTCCTCTCTGCTGCATAGAATTCCATTGTGTAAATGTACCATAGTTTTCTGATCCACTCACTTACTGATGGGCAAATAGGTTGCTTCCAGCACTTAGCTATTGTAAATTATGCTGCTATGAACATCGGGGTGCATAGGTTCTTTTCGACTGGTGTTTCAGGGCCTTAGGGTATAATCCCAGCAGTGGAATTGTTGGGCCAAAAGGCAGTTCCATTTTTAGTTTTCTGAGGAAATTCCACACTGTTTTCCACAAGTCTCTATAGTCAATTAATATTTGACAAAGGGGGAAGAAGCATAAAATGAAGTAAATATAGCCTCTTCAACAAGTGGTGTTAGGAGAACTGGACAGCTACATGCAAAAAAATGAAACTCAATCACCAACTTACACCATACACAAAAATAAATTCAAGGTGTTTAAAAGACTTAAATATAAATCGTGACAACATAAAAGTCCTAGAGGAAAACATTGGCCAGAAAATCTCAGACATTCCACGCAGCAACATCTTCACTGATATGTCCCCTAAAGCAAGGGACATAAAAGAAAGAATAAACAAATGGGACCTCATCAAATTGAAAAGCTTCTACGTGGCTAAAGAAAACAGCATTAAAATGAAAAGAGAGCCAATTATATGGGAAAACATATTTGCCAATGATACCTTGGACAAAGGTTTGATCTCTAAAATATGAAAAGAACTCACATGACTCCACTCCAGAAAGACAAAAAAAAAAAAAAAACAATTAAAAATGGCAAAAGACTTGAACAGACACTTTTCCAAGTAGGACATACAGAGGGCCCAGAGACACATGAAAAGCTGCTCACCATCACTAGCCATCAGAGAGATGCAAATTAAAATCACAATGAGATACCACCTCACACTGGTCAGAATGGCCATCATAAACAAATCAACAAACGAGTGTTGGAGAGGATGCAGAGAAAGGGGCACCCTACTGCACTGTTGGTGGGAATGCAGACTGAAGCACATTATTGTTTACATATAGTACAAGCGATCTATTCTCACTCTGGAGGAGTTAGTTTTGTAGAAATGGACTTTTACCCTGGCACTGTGAGTTAGCAGAGTGCTCTACATTTGCATTTATACACACAAGAGCATCTGCCTCCACAGAGATCCACTGATATTGAATACAAGATGCCCGCAGTGGAGATGGGGGTAGTGGACTATTCTTAGGAGAAGTCTCATTTTCCTACTTTTGCTCTGCACTTGCTGTATAACCAACTTAATCTAATATTCCTCACTCATCCTATTGGACTTACACTTTATCAAAAATTTAAGTAATATCCATGGCCATCTGAAGAATTTCTGAAGGACTTTGACATAATCTAATGCAGTGTTTAATACAACCACCTAAAGCTATAGTTCTTTATTTCAGACAACGCGCAAAATATCCTGAGAGTGTTATAGCTCCTGGTCTCTAATATATTTTCCCAGATACCATATTTTTATTTCCACTTCTCAGAAAATTCAACTCCAAGTTCTTCTCCAGGGACACAAATGCAATCAAAACCCCTAGTCTTTTTAGCGTAGCGTTGCAGAAACAACCAGCATCACTGAGGAAATAATTTTTTCATAAGATAACTTCTTTAAAAATGAAAGCTGCCACAATATTCAATTTGAGTAGAAGATGGTGCACTATTATGGAAATACCTAATTTAAATATAGAATCTACAATACTGCCTTATTCCCAAGATTATAGCTTGTATGGAAGCTTATCAGAAATCACACAATGCTATGTTTGAGTTCTTTTAGAGGCTCTCTAAAGTGATAGCAAATAATAAATAGATGCATCATAAGACTATAATCTTAAAAGTCTGGGTGAAAAATGGGGCAAGCATCCTCTTTGTTCTACCTTGTTGTTCATCAGTCCCCAAGACCACACCCAGGTTTGACAATTCATGAGGAAGGCTCACGGGGCCCAGCAGATCAGTGTAATCACGGCTGTGACCTATTGCGGTGAAAGACACAAAGCAAAGTCACCAAAGGATAAGGTGCACAGAGGTGGGGGAGTAGTCTGGAGGAAACCGAACACAAGCTTCCTAGACTCCTCCCCCAGCATATTCATGTGGGATGTACTTCTTCTAGCAACACCTGTCAATTTGCTGGTATTGTCTACATGAAACTCATTAGAGATTCAGTGCCCAAGGCTTTTCTTGGGGACTAGCCACCTATTCACCCTCTGCTTAGCACATGCCAAAACTCCAGACACCCAGAAGGAAAACAGGTGTTCAACATAGACCATATTACTTGTACAAACACTTTAGGCACAGTGAATCAGTTTTATCAGTTCCTGGAATGGTGGGAACTCTCCTAAAATCCAAGGTCCCAGACATCAGCCAAGGGCCAGCCTTGTAAGCAGGTTAAACTTGCTATCCAAAGGGTAGCAGGCTCAGACCTGCTATGTCAACTCTGCACACTGTGGTAGCTTGGAAATAACACCACATCCAGCCCCAGTGCCTGACATTGGCCCAAACAGAACCTAGACAGAAATATTGAAATTTGTAGGGAAAGAGAGGAGAAGATAAGCAGGCTACTCACAGTAACACTTGGAGGCAATGCTTACTGAGCTATTTCCCCAAGGCCTTTGAGTCTAGAGCCACCCCTACTGATGAGAGCTGAAAAGTGAGGGGCTCTGACCTCTCTCAAGTGCATTTGCTTTCAGAAATAATAACTAATTATAGAAGATTCCAATCACGTTGCTAATGTTATTTTGCATGAAATGACTTCTTCCTATAGGGACCTAAGTGATAGTCATTTTTACAGTCCTTTGGAGAAATACTAGGCATCTGTTGGTTCACTGCTTGGCTTCCCTGTACTCAGGCAGTTCCATCTCTGAGATGAGCAAGGATAAATTTCAACGGGCCAACCCCAGGGATAATGGGAGCTAATTCAGTCCTTCGCAATGATGTGCTAATGGTCCTTCTCAGGCATGTGAAATGGAAGTCAGCTCCCTTGTGAAATATCAAGAGGGAGGAAGCCATGGAACCAGAAAATAAGTTGAAGGCTAACTTTGCTCTTCTTCCATAAACCCTAAAACCGTGTTTGCATGAGGCTTGGATTAGGACTCAGCGAGAAAAGGTAAAGGAAAAAGAATGCCTGCAATTACCACTGTGACAGTTCCCCATTTTTCCCTGGTGGCCAGTGCTTAAAAAGAACAAAACGGATGACAGTTTGCTAATTGCTTTGAAGTGTTGCAGACAGGTCTGATTTTATGATAAGGAACACAGTTAAATTCTCTGAAATACCCTCTCCAACACAAGAACGTCTCCCTGGGGAGCACAGAAGCCAAGAGAAAGGATTTAGGAATGCGTTTCTGCAAATTGTTTGAATAATCTCCATTCCTACCTCATAGGCTTTGAAAACGCAGAAGATAATTTGGAGGAAGCTTTCAACATGCCTCTGTAGGTACTTTCTTAGTACTATAGAGACTTTAACCTTGCTGTTTTAAATAAGCTTCTGATTCATAGTTAAAATATCTTGCTTTTTTTGTCTCTCATCTCCAGCAATGAAAAAAGAAACATTTTGTATAGCTCTTGCACAATTTCAAATTTTCACATTCTCAACTATTCATTCAAAGCCAAAGTATGAAAGGAGTGCTTGCTCCTTAAACAATGTGAGAGAAATTTAATCTTTACATTATTTTGTGATTTTTAAAGATGGAATTCCTGCAGAGGATCGTTATCCACGTGACCAATCACATGAGTGCAGTTTCCCTTCCGAGCCTGACGGCATTTTTGGTGGAATCCCTTCGACTTTCCCCCACGTTCTCAATGACACCTTTCCTTCAGAAGAAATATTCCATTTCAGGCTATTGCACGAGACACACCCTTCGTGTGTGAAATCCTTCCCCTGAAAACCTTGAGAAAAATATTCACCAGGCTTAAATTTTACAAAGACATACTAAAACAGTATTTTCAACTTTACTAAATATGATTGTTTATTCCTTTCGTAACTGTCCCTACAAATGTTAAAAGCAAAGTCTGAAGTGAAGAGGGAGATGGATTCACGTCACTTCAGATTTATCTCTGGCGTTGGAATATGTGTAGAAAACTAAGCAATTTAGACAGCCCTTGCCTTCACAAAGCTAACCGAAGATGGCTGGAAAACCACAGAGACAGCTGGGTGACTGGCAGCTGAGGCAGCATGTGCGGACGTTGACCAGACGTGAACTAAGCCTGGACCGGACCACAGGTTCCCCCCTCACTCACCGTCTGAAGGTACAGCATTCCTGTGAAACCTTCCCTAAGCTGAAACTGCGCAAAGTGAAAAAGCAAGTATCATTAATGTAGACGACAACTTGTTTAGCTTTTCAAGACCCTTCAAAATAACCTACCAAATCATGCTAAATATACTTAGTTATGTCCAGTTTTATGATAAGGATGAACACCCTTATGAGTTTTCTTAGGTTTTTCTGATACTTTAGGGCACGTCTTGCTAACAGATGCACAAAAATACATTGAGATACAGCAGAGATGCTCAGAGACACAGCTCAAAGCCCTGGGGCCTGATGCTGCGTGCAGTTTCTGGGGAAGGGGCTTGGGGGCCACTCGAGCTGCTGAGGGTACAGCTGCCTCCATAGTGCTCCCTGCGAAACAAATGCTGAGCCCTGACTTTGCTTATCACCTTTCTTCCTAAAAGGGAAAGTCTTCCTTGGATTTCTTTTTATTTAGTGAAAAGTGGTACTAATGTAGGTCATTCCTAAAAGCAAAGTGGCATAATGCAAACTTTTGAAAAGTGAGGGGAAACTATGTGTCTATAAAAACTGAACCTCCAGGTTCATAGTGACTGTGAGGTACCAGCTGTCTAGACATTTACTTAAAACACCCTTTTACTGGCCACATCTCCCACTGAGGATCTAAAGATTAGATTTCTTTTCATACTTTGTCCAAATTTAGGCCCAGCTCAGAATGCTCAAACCTACTTTTTTTTTACTCCATATTAGCAGATTATTACATTCTTCTCCTCTTGGAAATGGATATCAGAAAGACATACCAACGACTTAGGCTCAGTGTCAGAAGTGGGACATTCTTGTGCTGGAGAGGGTACTTTCGGGAATGTAATTGTCTTCCTTAATTTAAAATGAAAGTGGTTCTTTTTCTACTGGTCAGCATAATCTGGTGAGAAAATTGTTATTATTTGTAATTGTATCATTTTTCTTATGAAAGATCAAGTAGGTAATCCAATAGTAATTCAATCACTTCTTCCTCCAAACCCTGAGCAATTTCCCTTTTTCTGACTGAGTTTTGGGACGTAATAAGTTAGTTAAGAGTCCAGATTCAACCCTACTGCCACCGGACAGCATCTCCTCTTAGGGAGGAACCAGTTCAGTGAAGGACTATTTCCATACGTAGAAACTGGGGAGGAACTAGAGAAAGAGTTGCTGTCGGAACAGGCTATATACCCGTAATTTGTGGGGCTCAGTGCAAAATGAAAATGCAGAGTCTCTCATTCAAAAATTTAATACAGTGACAGCAGAGCACTGAACGAAGTGTGGAGCTTTCTGGGCGTGGCTCCCCGTGTGGCCGCACAGATTGCCACCCAAGAAGATGGCTGGGTTGCAGCACCGGCCACACATGGGTGGCCCCCATCTTCCTACCCCAGATTAGGCCCATGAGAGGGGCTGGCTCTGCCTATAAACTGTGTTATCCTCTGTGGAGGCCTCTTTCTCAGGGTCCTCTCATTACTGGTGTTGGAATCCTTGGGTTCCCCAAGATAGACATCCAGAGGAGCCACCAGAGAAATGTCAAGACGAATTTTATTAAGCCTATGCTCAAGTATAAGGGAGGCAGCAAGGAGGAAAGAAGGCCCTCTCAGAGGCTTTCTGCTTGGCTGCTTTTATAAACTGGGGACAGGGCGGGTTTGTGCAAGGTAAGGGCGGAGACTGGAATTTTCCATGTCAAAGTCAAGCTATTTCCCCTTTCTGTCAGGTTGCTTAGCAACTGTCTTTGCCCCTGCACTGTGAGGGCCAAAGAAGTGGATAGCTCACTGTTGCCACCCAGAAAGGTTGTATAGCCGCCAAACCTTGACCGACTGCCCCTGTGAGCAGTGGTTTGAACATCTGCAAGGAAATAAGTGGTTAGAAAGGAGATAAGAATAACTACTTCTACATTTCTTCTAAGAAGTGGTGGGCAGTTACATTCTTGCGGTCAGCTTATCTGATGTTTCTCCTGGCCATCTGACATTCCTTCAGCTTTGCACCCAGGTCCCTCTGCTCTCTCACTCTGAGGCACCTCTGGCAATTGGACAAGGATGTTACTTAACCAAACATTTAAGGTGTGTGTTTGTCTGTTTAAAGCCAGATCCAGATCTCTGATGTTTGTCCCAGTCGTGGGAGCCTCTGCTTTCTGTGTCATCCGTGAACACAGGTGAATACAAAGGGCGCTGGGCCGACCACAGCAGAGGGTTGCTGCTGACCTGATGTGCGATGTGCTGGAAAGTGAGGGCCTTTATCTAACTCCTCTCAACACAACCACCGCCACCTGGCCCCCTTGCACTTTCTTAGACATGCCCTCAGGAAGCCTGAACATGTACTTGGCATCTATACTGTAAACGTTCTTGTGAGACACAGTAATTCAGTAAGTTTAGATGCAATGAATCAAGCAAGTATTGCCCTGATTCCGTGTTTCTCAGCCCCCCATGTCAAGATGTGCTTCAGCCCAGCAGTTTTGCTGCATTCTAACAATCCGTATCATTTTCTATTGCCTCTTTTCTGCCTAGTTCCTTGGTCGAGCCTTCATTTGTTAAGATTTTAATACACATTCACATGCAAATTTTAAGTGCCTCTAATTGTGGTGGGGGTACAGGGGGCAAAATCACTTCTCAGACAACCCAATTGAAATTGGGGTTCAGCTCACACCCCTGGATCCACTTGAACCAGTATATAGTTTCAGAATAACCCCACACTGAGTCATAAATGAGTAATTCAGCATTTTTAAATCCTCTTGCTTTCTAAAATCCAATCAAATCAGGACAAACAACTTCTGCTTGGCACATTGATACAGATTTGGGGGAAAAACTATTGAGAAGGGCAATGGGGCTGTACTCAGCTCAGGTTAAACTAGCGTCATCTCTTATAAGAATAGTGGCGATCAAATTTGTTCTTGCCTTTCTCAAAAACATAATTAGAACGCAGGGAGAAGCTTATGAAAAGGAATGGGATTATTTATAAAAGTTTTAGAATAAATTTTTCTGGGTCAGGAGATTTACCCAGTGGCAAGAATTTAATACATAAGCGTAACTCCTTAGAGGGCTTGTGCTCCGGGGACTTTTTTCTTTTCCCCCAACCAGGGGAAACTTGAGGAAATGAAAATTTTCAAAGAGATGTTAGAAGTGGATAGGCAAAACCCAATTTGATCTCCACCGTAATGGTATTATTCCATTTTTGCATTAAAGAATAATATCCGTAATGTGAAGATTATGCCAAGTGCTCCATGAAAAGATACAAACCTTGAGGCAGCCGTCTCTGACTCGCTGCCAGCTGCGCGCAGGACCGCGGGCGCACAAAGACGTGCGGAGAAGTGCCATGTCAGCACGGCGGTGGGGGCTGGCGGTTTGCAGAGATAGGTAGCTGAGTCCCGCCCCCCAAAATACAGAAACCATGTACGTATGAGTAAAAACTGTCATTTGGAGGTTGGAGAGATTATCTACCAAATGGGTACGGGTATACTTAAAGTATGGAATAATTATAAATTTGGCTTCCTTGATTAAAAAGCTATCATAGGTAGAGATAGATAGATAGATACACACAAAGATATAAATATAGCTATATATACACACCTCATATGTATAAGTGTTTATATATACATATACATGTATATCTAGCATGTTGTATATATATTTTGAAACAAATCATCTATAGAGACACGGAAAATGCGTTGGTGTTCTGCAGACCTCCCCATGTGAAAGTCCCAATTTCACTTTTGTTCCATGTTCTGCTGACCCATATCTCTGCTCCTGTCCGAATAAAGAGATCAGAGACCTAACCGCAAGTAGCAGTTGGGTTTTATCTCACATGCCAAATATAGTGCAGTGGTTTCCTAGAGAGCTGTTAAGAAGAATCTTGTGTCTGTGTCTCAGACTAGCAGGAAAAATTATGCTGATTGATTAGCAGTGTCTTCAGGGAAAACTTGACTGTGAATTTTCCATGTCTGTTCTGGACTTAACCAGGTTGGGGAAATAGATGGAGGGAGGTGAATTTTTAGCTTGGGGTGATGGAAATGGTTTGGTGGTTATGGAGGTACAGGGTCTTTTTTCAAGAGTGACCCGTCTGTGACCCCTTTGGGATCCAAGGAGGCCATGAGCTTCCTGGCTGCTCTGAGCTAATTAACGAACGTGGCCAGGGCACTGGAACCAGGCAGTTTTTACTCAATGAGAGGCTCTTCCAAGGAGCAATCTTCTTCACCCTGTGGCTCCTCGATGGCCTGACCTAAGCTTCCCCAGGGATGCGCTGTAATTTGACACTCTTCTTACACAGTCTTCCCCTTTTTTTCTCTCCTTCAGCAAGCATCCTGTCTGAATGGCACCTGAAGGTACTCTCAGCCTACTTCTGTTCGCTCTCACTCCCCTTTCTCTCCTACAGGCTTCACAGGTGTTTTCCCAATCAACATCTTCACCTTCTAATTGTCTTCAGGATCGTATTCCCGGAAATCAAGACTTGACACATGGAATAAAAACTAACCCTGCACTTGGGAGAATATCTCAATAAAATGAAGTTTATTCCCTGCTTCCCTTCCCCATTTCAGTAAAATTTAAATAATATCAACATTAATTGATACATAGCTTAACACAGAATCTCCTCTATATACAATTTTCACAGAAATAACGATGTGTTCAAGCAAGAACACATCATTGGCATCTGCCACTAATAGTCCAATGGCATACAATAACTTTGGGATTATGGATTTGTGTATCCCTTACCCAACCTGATTATTGGTAAGTGGTGAAGATTCTCTGGTGATTAGACTGAATGCAGAGAAGAGAAAGGGGATCTGTCTTTCAAACCCATCTGGCTCCCAACATGAAGCTTTGACTTTTACCTACATTTACCATGACAGAAATGACTTCTGCACCTGTTATTGTTGGCTCGGAGGGACTTGGTTTTGAATCTGATCAAGGATCTTGCATTTTTTAGCATGGTTTATACCTGGATATGTATCATATGAACCTAGTTCTTTTAATCACTAAAAATCAAGACATTGCACCAGCAGGTCAAATCAACCTCAAATAAACAATTTAACAGTGACTGTCAGTCTTCATCATTTCTTATGGCCATGCTTCTCCAGTCCCGGTCTTGTACATTAGATAGGAGAACTTCCCACTTGGATTACTTTTCCCACCTCGATATGCCTTCTTGGGCCTGGCTTACAGGCAGCTTGATTCTCGCCTTCTTTCAGGAACTTGTAGGCCTTGCCATTCGTTCATTCCAACAATGTATCACTCCGACCATGTAAACCTGTCTGACCTGTTCTATTTCATTGCCAGCTGTCTTTCTGTGCTTCTAAGTACGGCTGTGAAATGACAGTCAAACCCACAGTGTTCAGTCATTCGGACAAGTACAAGTTCAAGGTGCTGGAAAAGCATTTTGCAAAAGATTTTTATTTTATTTTATTTTTTATTTTATTTTATTTTATTAATTATTGTTCAAGTACAGTTTCTGCATTTTCCTACCCCCGCCTCCCACCCTCTATTCTACCCCCCTTTGGCTTTGTCCACGGATCCTTTACACATAAAGGGCATTTGCTGTGTATCCACTTTAAATAGCAAAGGTTTTTTTGTTGTATCTGGTACAGGATATATATTTTATTTAAATATTTGGGAGCATTATGGATTCCTTCTCATTAAATTTTGTTCCTTAATGTTTCATTTACAATCTTATAAAAATCTCAAGTGAGGAAACTGATGTAGAAGCACCTAGAAAAAGAAGCTAGCAAACAATATTGAGAGAGAAAGCTTAGTCTCTCCCAGACTTGAACAGAATTATATCAGGTCTGATAAAGAAACAAAAATTCCATAACATGTGTTACAGAAAGATGAAGGAATAACTTCTCCACGTAGTGGGACACAGCTTAATGATCCATTTCTTAGGTAGCAGCAGAATATTTTCTTGTTAGGATTTCAAAAGCCTATTTTTTCTTTCTTTGGTAAATAATTCATTTATTTTTTCATTCTTCCCATGTCAGTTCACTGTAGAAGCTTCTAAAATTCTTTTCATAAGACTGAATTTCATTTTGTTTCTGGTGAATCCCTCTGAGAAATCACACACACAAAAAAAGAGAGAGCAGAAGTCTACAACCTTGGTTTCAGATCATATTTTTGGATTTACCACCCATCCCCACCCCTTGCCTCTCAGTGCCCCCTCAATGCTCTTAGCTGAGTGTCCCGTGGGGCCCAAAGAGTTCACTTTGAAAAAATTAGGGTATTCAAAGTGGCCTAGGCACATTGTAAACCTGATTTCCCATGGGAGAACCTATCTGTGGGCGTGGGTCCTGTGCATCTCAGAGTGGGAGCTGGGTCCACGCCACGCAGAACGGTCTCCTACAGTACAGAATACTGATTAGAGATTAAAAAGAACCAAATAGAGTCCCGGGCAAGAGTTGACTCTGCTTTGTAACTAAAGTAGAGATAACAGTTTCTATTGAAAAAAATCCTGAATACCTTTGCTCAGTATCCATAATACACTTCTGGAATTTTGATTTACCTATTCATAGTCAGTTGTTGAGGACTCTATTTAAAAACAGATATATTATTTTTTAGACCACATCATTGAATGTTTTAACTTAATTTAACCATGGTACTTTAAGGTTTACACTGGTTGGAATCTATGGTTGAAATCAGTGGTCGTTATTTAGTTCAGTTTATTGACAGAAGATTATTCTAAAGGGAACTACATTCCTACAATACTGATGATTAAAAAGGGTATCAGTGAATCAAGTGAGTCAAAAATGCAATTCTTAGGGCTTTTGGGTTGATGTATATGGTAACCCATTAAACCAATAATCAAAGCCACCTTCATGCTGAATGGGTGTATTTCAGCTGTCAACATTCTGTACAATCTTTCCTTAGTTCAAAGGAATGACTGATAAAGTGAAAGCTTTGATATCATTCTTTGGTCGGTAAGGGTGCATAGAGTTTATTAGGTTCCTACACAGAATAAAACCACTGGAGTCAAAAGGCTGATTTGTCCCTTTACAGAGCAGATCTCAACAGCAAACTCCATGTCCATCTTCTGGGTTCCAACTTGTACAAGGTTCTCACTTCGTTTCTGGTCACTGCACCGGGTTCATGTCCAGCTCACCCATCTGGCAGCTGTGTCACCCTGAGTAAGCTACTTCACCTCTCTGAGCTCAGATTTCCTATCCAGATAGGAGGTCAAAACACCAACCTCAGATACAGAGATGGTATTTTTTAAAATGTACCTAAAGTGTCTAGTAAAATCACTAACAACAATAAAAATAATATTATGTTTATAGTTTTTAAACACAATAATTCCCATTTGAGACACTGCCCTAGAGAAATAATCTAACATATAGAAAAGGTTGTATGTACAGAGATATTCAGCGATGATATAAACAGAAGTAGAAAATTGATAATGATGGGTAATTCTAGAGCATGCTTAAAGATCGGTAAATAATGGTGATGTTATGCAAAAATGGAAAATGATGGCCCTCAGTTACTTTATAAAAAAGCAAAATACAAAGCTAAATTTACTATATAGTCAAAAATATATAAGAATATGAATGTACAGAAAAAATACACCAAAATTATATCACTGGTCCTTAAGATGGTAGATTATGAATGAATCAGAGGTAGCGTTCCCTGTTTTTCAGGATTTCTATAATGTGGTCATATGCCTTTTATAAATAAAAATTTTACCAAGACACTTATCATAGTCACGTGAGGTTCGAAAGCCTGGCATATAAAAGGAGCAAGTTCCCCTCTCTGAGCGGGCTCCAGGGCCCTGGAGACGACTGGAGGGAAGGTGGCTGCAATGTCAAGGGGCCTGGGAGACATCTTTCACTGAGCAGGCAGAGGACAAAGAGCAATTTCAATTCCAAAACAAGTCAAAGAGTTCTTGCATATTATTTCTACTTTTGGTGAAAAAAATATTTTTTAAAGTTTTTGTCAACTTTTCCTATCCCCATCGCTACGACTAAGGCCCAATAAATCTTAAGTGCTAACAAGTTAATACCTGGATTGTAAACCCTTGAGCGGCATTATTTTAAATGGCTACCTCGGGATTACTTAATTTTACACATATATTTAAATGATCTTCAACTCTGCAATCCTGCCCTTTCACTTCTGCCCAGCCTCTACCCTCTAATCGGTGTGCCATTGACAATTACTAGCCCCTAGGAGCTTCTCCACAGTTACTTTGGCTTTGGGTGATCTCATTCCTAATTATCACCATTTTCTTCTCTTTCTGTGGACTTCATCCTTGCTCCCTTAACTACATCCCATGGCCACTTGATCTGAGTTCTGTGGAGCCCCTGTGCTAACGGAGCACATTGACTAGAACAACCTTTGAGGAAATCACTTTTCTTTAAACTCTAAAAACATTTTGAAACGGACATGCTCCCCACCCCAATTCTTACGCATCAAAGTTAAGAGAAGGGAAATCACCTTTTCTCACTTGCTATTCTCAGTTCTTTGTTTTGCTTCCTTCAACTCACAACTTCTCTCCTCAACTTTAAAACATCCTCATTGTGATTACAGAGTCCCCGTGTGCAAACGCCAGGACTAGAGCAGACAGGCCTTGTTGGTCATTTTGGATTTATTTCAACTTCTTCTGAGAATTTCTGGCCACAAGCTTACAAAGAAACAGTGAGATCCAAAACAACATTTAAGGGAAAACATACACACTGTATAGCAATCACCACCACAGGACCACAGCGGTCCCAATCTGTATAAAGGCAGCCGCGGCTAACGGCCCATTTACGTGGTCAGTCCCCAGGGCTGTGTCACTGTTGGAATAAAACTGCCAATTCCCAGGCTGAGTTCTTTTCCTCCTCCTGAGACAATAAGGCAAGGCTGTAACATTTTTCAGAAGACAAGGTCTTTCTTTGGTGACCATCTCCATGTCGCGCTGAGCCTTTTCCAAATTTCCTTGCAGCAGGTCTCGTGGACGGAGCTGTTCAAAATGCTGTGTCACTCACATTAGGATGTGCACTCATTTCACCACAGCTTTTGCCTGTTTGATGGTGTCGGAGTGATACTAGCAAGATGGCAGAGTAGGAAGCCCCAGGCCCTCCCGCAGAGACACCGGCTCAATTACAATACACGGATCGATTCTGTTGTGACAAATCCAGAAAACAGTTCAGAGGCTCCTGCACCCCCGGTGAGCACGAAACGAGCCACATCAACTCCAGTGGGAAATGTTGTGGCACGCACTTGCCATAGTCCCTCCCCCCACGCTCGCGTGGCACAGTTGGGAAACAACTCCCAGATCCTGGTCTCTCCACGGCGAGGGAAACATGAGACTGAAATATTTGCCAGACGTTCCAGGGGGCTCCCCGAGGAAATGGTTTCTGTCTTGCTTGAAGCTTTCTAAGCACTGACAGGAAAGAGCATCAGGTTGGAAGCTGCTGAGAACAAAGGCAAAGGTTTAGACTAACAGCACTCACTCACTCACTACAGCGCCTCTCCCTGGATCAGCGCGGAACAACAGGGAGAAAGCCCAGCTCCCAGCCGCTCCCTGGGTAGGAAAAGAGTGGGAACGTGGCTCAAACGTTCTGGCTTTTCAGGAGAGTGCCGGACTAATTTCTGACTCTCCCAGCTCAAAGAGCTGACGGAACCAGCATACTCCAGAAGCTCGGGGCCACTGAGAACAAAAGAGAGCCGAATGGTTTGCAATGTCTCCAGAAAACCTGCATTAAAGGTACATTTCTAGACCAGCACTTCTCAACCTTTTTCATCTCAAGACACGCATAAACTAAATTCTGTGGCACATCAGAAATATATATATTTTTTGCTGATCTGACAAAAATAGGTATCATTTTGATTCATTCCTACTAGACAGCTATTGTTGTGTTGGTTGGTGTCATTTTTTTTTTTTTGACAATCTAAAGGAAAAGAGGTCAGTGCCCCTGCCTAAGTAGTCAGATATTGCATGTTTCCGAATTCTTGCAGCATACCGGTTGAAGATCACTGATGTAGACAAATAAAGAAGCCTGTAATACAACAAGTGCAGTAACTGAGACAGACGCCAGAGGGATGAAGTAATCATGAGCTCCTGAAAAAACATTAGCAAACCCTTCTAGCTGGGAATCTACAACCGCAGTGCAAAGGAATCATATCCATTTTCATTACAGCATTATTCACAACAGCCAAGGTGTGGAAACAACCCAAATGTCCATAGACAGGTGAATGAAGAAATATATGTGATGTATACAAATATTGGAATATTATTCAGCCTTTAAAAAGAAAGAAAGCCCATCATATGCTATAACATGGGTGAACCTTGAGGACACGATATTAAGTGAAATAAGCCAGTCACAGAACAAATACTGCATGATTCCACCTACGTGGGATATCTAAAGTAGTCAAATTTATAGAAGCAGAAAGTAGAATGGGGTTGCCAGGGGTTGAGAGGAAAAGGAAATGCAGAGGTATTTTCCCATGGTGCTGTGAACTGAACTGTGTCCTCCTCAAGTTCATATGCTGAAGCTCCAACCCCTATGTGACTCTATAGAGATAGGATATAGTCACTGGAATAGAGCCCTGGTCTAATGGGATTAATGCCCTGTAAGAAGAAACGCAAGAGCTGGCTCACTCTCTCTCTTTCCCCACCCCCACTCCCAAGAAGTCATGTGAACACATAGCAAGAAGGCAGCCACCAGTAAGCCAAGAAAACAGACCTCACAAGAAGCCCAGGTTGCTTGCTTCCTGATTTCAGACCTTCCAGCCTCCACAACTGTGAGAAAATAAATGTCTGTTACTTAGCCCATCCTGTCTAATGTAGTTTGTTATGGAAGCCTGAGCTGACTAATACAAATGGGTGTCAAGTTTCAGTCATGCCAGCTGAGTAAGTTCTAGAAATCTGCTGTACGAAAATATGCACATAGGTAACAATACTATATCGTATACTTAAAATTTGTTAAGATCTCATCTAACACGTATTTTAACCAATAAAAAATACATGGTGGAACGTTTGTTAAGCCTCCTGTTCCCTTGGCAGTTTCCTTGTCTCTAAGCCCATGGACTAGCCCAGCATCCAATCATCCGAGCCTTTTCACCTGCCTCCAGCCCAGGTTTGGTCAATCACCGTCTAATTTTGTCATTATTACTTATATTGTTTTTGTATCACCTGCCTTTTCTTTTTACTTCTAAACAATTAACGTTATGTAAAAAACAAAACAGATGAACAAATGAAACAAAACAGAGGCAGACTCATAGATACAGAGAACAACCTGGTGGTTGCCAGAAGGGAGGGACGTGGGGTGATAGGTAAAAAAAAAAAAAAAAGGTGAAGAGAATTAAGAGCTACAAATACCCAGTTGTAAAATAAATAAGCCACAGTGGTATAATGTACAGCATAGGGACTATAGTTAATAACATGGTAATAACTTTGTAGGGTGACAGATAGTTCTTAGACTTAACATGGTGATCACTTTGTAAGGTATATAAATGTCGAATCACTGTGTTGTACACCTCAAACCAATATAATATTGTGTCAACTGTACTTTAATTTCTAAAAATTTATTTTAAAAAGTAATAGAAACACATGGTATAAAATCCAAAAGACACAAAAGCATATACAGTATCACATGTCTTCCCTACCTCTGACCTCTATTTTGCAGCCGCCAACCGACCTCTTGGAGACAACCCCCATTTCTTGTGTGGTCTTCCAGAGGGGTCTCTGCACAGATGGCAGAAATATATTTTTTCACTTGAGTGATAGTCTATAATATACAGTGGTTTTTCACCATGTTCTTTTCACTTAAAATTATGTCTCAGAGATCATGCCATATAAGTTCATGTAAGTGCACCTCATTTTTAAACATACAAACAATAAAAGGCCTCATTCTTTTGTAGAACAAGGGATGTTTATGCCAACAGTTAGGAGACGAGGCTCTGAGTTCAAATCTCAAATCTCCCATTTAATAGTTATATTACCTTGGCCAAGTTTCTTACCGCTCTGTGCCTCAGTTTCCTCACTTATAAAAGGAGAGTAATTGTCATCTGACCTCACAGGTTTAGGGGAAATAAAATAGCCTATACAGATAAAACATTTCAAATGATGCCTGTTATATACTAAGCACTCGACACTTTTCTGCTAACATTTATCCGGTTGCCTCCTGGAAGGCATTAGGTCATTTCCAATATTTTGATGGTACAAATAATTCTATAGTAAATATCTCATATGAAGTCATTCTATTCTCATGCAAGACTATCTGGAGGATACTCTCTGAAAGCAGAATGCCTAGGTCAAGTGGAACATGCATTTTCTGTGTCTGTTCACATTGCCACGCCGCTCTCCATTCGGATTGTAACAAGTTACGCACCGCCAGCAGGAAGAGGGGAGGGCCTCTTCCCTTTCACCATGGCCAACATGGCGGTTACACGATGACATCGTAGCATCATTCTAATTTCAATTGCCTTTTCACACTGAGCATTTTTCCACATGTTTAAGAGCCTTTTAAATTTCAATCTCTCTTTTTTTAGGATCAGTTCATTTTTATGCTTGCCCCCCTTTTTATTCCTTTCCTTCTTCAAACGATCACATTTTCGTAACAGGGCCATTGCAGACCCTCTCACTCACTCCCATTTCCACTGAAGTTGGAGCCTTTGCCTCAGAAATGCTCAGAAGCTGCCCCCTGGACATCACCAGGGAGCTCCGAGTCACCCACGTGAGTCCTGTCTTCTCAGCCAGAATTCTCGCCTTTTCTGCGATATGGACCACGCTTGCCCAGCCCCCATCCTGGGGCATTCGGGGACTCCTGGATCATGCACCTCATTAGCCCTCAGAGTGCTCTGCTTGGCTTGCTTCTCAGTTCTCCAGGTGTGACCGTGTGGGCCACCTGCCAGTTAGGTTTAGGGCCACCACGTAACTTATCATCTAAACCAGGATACTTATTGGAGTAAAACTGGTGCTTTTAACAATCATTCCAGGGCAATATTTATAAACAAATTCTGCTCCAAGCAAACCAGAACATATGCTCACTCTAATCAAGCCCCGTAACTATCTTTCTCTCACATGTTTCTTCCTTCTCCAGTATCCAGAGCTTTCCTTACTAGCAGGGATGTCCAACCCATGGCCCGCGGGCCGCACGCAGCCCAGGATGGCTGTGAACACGGCCCAACACAAAATCATAAATTTACTTAAAACATTATGAGATTTTTTTGTGATTATGTGTTGCAATGTATTTAATATGTGGCCCAAGACAACTCTCCTTCTTCCAGTGTGCCCCAGAGATGCCAAAAGTTTGGACACCCCCACTACAGCTTTGGTGATTTAGCTTTGCCATTTATTTCCTGCTGTTGCTCCCTTCACAGATGAGGTAAGTAGAGTCTATTCTCCCAGCTTCCTAGCTGTAGCTCAAATGAAACATTAAATCACTTGGAACTTTAAGGATTGTTGTACTAACTTTAGGGTATCAGAGAGGGCATATTATCAGATGTCCCATGTCTGAAACAGTGGCCCAGTAGCTAAAGGGACAACTTAAGACAAAGCACGCAGCCAGAGAAGATGAGCTGACCTCTTAGAGATGGATACTCAAGGGAGTTCCAGAAGCTCGAAGTGGCCACACCTTTGAACAGATGATACTATGTTTAGTTTTAAGTCATTGAAAAACTCTGATTTTGTGACTGCTCATCTGTGAAAACCACCACAATTGCTTTAAATTTTCTTGAACCCAAACACTGGAAGGCATTCATGCTCTGCCCAGACAGGGAGGCACTGCTGGAGTAAATGGTGGAAGGTGGACCTCTTCCGGGCACATGGTGCTGAGGACCTTGAACTCCACTGGCTGGGAAGCAGCTTGCCTACCCTGGCAACCTGCTCCTTTTATTTCATTCAGGCTGAACTTGGACTTCATCCCTTCCCACAGCCATATGTAAGTCTGGTTTATGGGGATCACCGTGTGATCTTTTACAGAGGATAAAAGGGATTTTGAGGCTAGAGGCTAAACTCAATGATAGAAAGGCTAAGCTTGTGGAACATGAATTGGGAACATGGACACTGATTCACCTCCATAAATAAGTTTTATGTGGGGCTATGCAGAGCCTCTGGTTACAGGCAGTTTTCTCACCTTAATAAAGTCCTCCATAGAAATCCACGTAAAAAAAAGGCAGGAGAGGTCACCCAATGGGGACGGAGGAAGGAAACGGCTTCAAATACAAAGTTGATTGTCCCAAGATTTAAGGTTATGTCCTCTATAGTTTGGTATAAATCAAAGTTCTCATTTACCCACATGTCATGAGAACCTCTCAGGCATCAGGCATATGGACTTGTCAGCGGACCAAGAAGGAACCGGTCTGGGGAAGACAGAAAGGGTGGAGCGAACATATAGAGACAGTGGAGAAGCATGGAATAATTGTTGAGAAGAGCCAGGACAATAAAAATGTTGATTATAAAGTCCAAATAGGAAGGGGAAGATAAAAATGGATAGAATACGCAGCAAGGTTAAGAGGTGACAAGACAGGTTGGAAGCTAAATGCAGTTGGCTGAAAAGACAGAGCTTCGAGGAATAATTTAGACTAAAGTAGAGGTCACGGGGAGGCTCCCCTTCCTTGGAGAACAACGTGTGTTTTCTTAATAATGTCTAATAACAACTTAAACGTGCCACAGGGGACTGATTAAATGTGGAGCCTCTGAATTGTTTGGCATTTCCTGAACAGGGACTGCTAAACAGCTCACTTTGTGATTTCACAGGGAGACTTGCCGGGCTGGATGCTCACCCCAGATCTATTCCTGCCTCCTTCCTCATTGGCGCGACCTATGTCAATGAGTCTGACTTACCAGTTTGGCTTTTCTGGTTTCTACCACCTCCAGTCCATTCTACAGCCTACTCCATTCCCAGGTCAATTTTAATCATGCCACAGCCTGACTCAGAAATCTGCAACGATTTCTCTCCAGTTTTTCAGAAAAATATTTAAACTAATATGCATCATTTTTTCCCTTCCACCAAAAACCATACATTACACCCAATACATGTTGAGCAAATTTTAATTTTTTTTAGTTAGCAACCATGATTAATTTTCAAACAAAGCCACAGAGAAATTTATACGACTAGGGAGAAGGAAGACAAGAGTGCAAAGAATGACTTTGACCTTTGCAGTTTGCTGGCTACCATAAGCTCCTGTCTTCTGTCCAGCTACTGAAGCCAGCTCACCACCCAGCATTACTGAGGTTCCATCTCCGTAAAGGACATCTGGGGCTTTTCCTACTGGTTCTCGGAAAAAGAAGGGAATCTTTGCAGTTTAATTCCGTTGCATACCAGAGCCACCCAGATGTTCCTGTAATGCATGAAAATAGCGTAATTCCAACGTAGCCCTATCATGACTGGAAATAAGAGGTAGCCCACAGTGCCTGGTAAGGATGTTTCATAGATGAAGGAATAAATGCAAACCTGTAAATCTATAGGACCGTACCTATGCAGTAAAGGGTTAACTCAGCAGGGTCAAGGAGCTCAAATCCTGCACATTTTAAATAAAAGTGGCCTTTGTAAGCTCCTGGGAGAGAATCTCAAAGTCCTGGGAATAGCCTCCATGATGAGTGTCTTTGTATGGGCCTTGGGCCACTCTGGAGAGTCCATGCTAACAATGTCCTATATATGGGGGTGGAGGGGGCGGAGCCTGAGCCACACTGTATCAGTTTGATCTCCGAAGAAGCTGAGGGGTGAGTAAGATCATCCACATGGGTGCTCTGTGCCAAGGTGATGATCCCCAATCAAAACCCTAAACACCAAGATTCAGGTGAGCTTCTCTGATTGACCATGCTCTGTAGGTGTTACTACATATTGTTAGTGGGTGACTTAAGTGCTGTCCATACAGCCCCGTTGAGAGAGAACAACCAGAAATTTGTGTCTGGCTGCTCCTGGACCCAGCCTTAGGCCCCTTCTAGCTTTGCTGATTTTAATCTGTATGTTTTCACTGTAATAAGTCATAACCATAAGTATACCAGCTTATAAGAGTCCCATGAATCCTTCTAGCAAATCCTTAAACCTGAGGATGGACTTGGATTCCTGACAAAATACCTCTTAGTGGCTTATTGGGAGTTAAGGGGAAGTCTAAGAGCAACAAGGTTATCTGAGGTGTGTTAAATGGACCTGTAAGATCGTGGTAATTACATTTGTATTGATATTTTATCATATGTTCTCTTTTGAACCTTCCAAAACTCTATGAAGTGAATATTGTATTCATTTTTTTAGATGAGAGACTGTATTCATTTTTATTATTATGGAAAAATGACCACAAAATTTATTGGATTAAAACAACAAACAAGACCTCACCTCACAATTTCGGAGTCTGGAGTTCCAGAGTGGCTTAGCGGGGTGACTTTGGCTCCCAGTATCCCATGGGGTGCAATCACTTGGGGCTGCATTATATTGGAAAGCCTTGACTACTATTCATTCCCGACTCTGCTTCTGAGAAGACTCACTGTAACGGCTCTTGGCTGGAGCCTCTGCTCCCTGCTGGCTGTTTGTCTGGAGTCTTAGTTCCTTCCGTGTGGGCCTCTCCACAGGATTGTCTGAGTAACCTCAAGACGAGGCAGCTGGTTTACCCCAAAGCACATGCTGCCTGAGACAGAAACTGCAGTTTCTCTAACTTAAACTCCAAGGTGACTTCCCATCATTTTTGCCATGCACGCTGATCACAATGATGAAACCCTGTCCAACAAGGGAGTGGATTGCACAGGGGTCCATCCTGGAGGCTGACCTCCTCTGGAGCTGAGTAGTCAGCTGAGAAGGGTGAGGTCGCATGGCGAGAGGCAGAGCCAGGAACTGAGCTCCCACCTCTGATTCCAGATCCCTTGGAAATTCCCCGCAACTAACCCACAAGCATTCCTTTGGACTATAGGGGAAGAGAAGCAGAGGAGAAGCTAATTTAAGCCTTGCATGGCAGCTTTAAGTAAATATTATCTCATTTTATACATCAGAATACAGGTTCAGAGAAGTTACCTTGCTCTAGTTTTACGGAATAAGGCTAAGGAGTAAAACCTAATTTGTAATAATTTGAAATGATAGGTTTCCCTATGCTACTACTCTTGCCTCTGTATCATGCTATAGGAGCAATATGTAAACTGAATCACCCATCTCGTTCCTCCACTTCTCTACTTCTCATTATTGTTTCTCTAAGCTGAGACATCGATGGCTGTACTACTAGGAAGGAATGCTACTGATTAAGTTATGAATCAATGCTTTAATGAATGTCCTCCATAATTCATGAATTAGTTATACTAGACTCTCATTGCCTTGAATTTTTTTACATCTCTCCGGAGGAACTGGTCAATTTACCCCGCCTTCAATTGCATTGTCTGGAATCTAGAAGGCAATCTTTTTGTATATATATATCATTAAGAAAGTATAATATAGCTTCAGCATTTATTTGTCAGTATCTTCTTTCTTTAATGCTTTGTTTTGCCAAAAGAAAAGAAATGTGTATTTTTAGTTATTCCGCCAGCAACAAATGTTTGTCTCACTAAGAGCAAATGTATGCCCTGCTGGCGTTTTTGTGCCTTTTTTGCTTACATTACCAACGTTTCATTCATTGCCAATTAGACTTGACCTGCCATCAGAATAATACACATTATAGCGAGTCAGGAGAAGTGACGAAATTAAGAACAGTGATGGCTAAGTTGTGCAGAGTTATCTGTCCGGAACTGGTGGTGAAATGCCACCAGTTCTACAACAAGTGTTGATTTCTAACGCGCCAACCTGTGAAAGCCCAACTGTCTTGGAATCGGTGAAATTCTACTACACCGGCCAAGTTTTTACTCCAACGGTGGTTGTCTGGGACGCGATTGGTTAATTTCAAGGTGCAATTCACTCTAGCTAAATCCAAATCAGGCCTCTTTCACCTCACTTCTTACACCTTCGAGCAACTCCTCTGTCATAGTATGTGTAGGCTCTCCCAGGCATAAGTGAGAAGTCGATTCAAAATACTAAAACTGAGGTCCAAAAGCGAGTCAGCAATCAGAGCAGTTTACAGCAACGTGGGCCTCCGCGGACGGAGCCCGAGGAGGCTTGTGTGGGCAAATGGAAAGTAACAGCAACCGTGGGCTCGGTGGGGCCTGGTGAATCCAGCAGCCTCGGTAAACGTGCGTAAATGCTCAGGAAAAGGTCAGGAATGGGTTTTGAGCTCTAATGGGGTGAGATGGGCCGAGTCGCAAATGCCATGTGTCATCATGTCACCTTGATACGGACGCAACGTTGAGGAGACATCCTCTGTTTCTTTCACGGACATTAGTTTACAGTTCAGCGGTGCCCATTTTAGGCACCATTTGCGTTAACCTCCCATTGCCTGCCATGACTAATCACCACAAGCTAAGTGGCTTCTTGGCACAGCACAAATTTTTATCTTTCCGTTTTGGAGGTTGGAAGCCTGGCACGGGCCTCCTTGGGCCACCATCAAGGGGCCAGCAGAGCTGCGTTCCTTTCTGTGTCTCTGGGGGAGAATGCATGGGCCGGCCTTCATCCGCTTCCAGAGGTCATCCTCATTCCTGGGTTCACGGCTGCCTTTCTCCATCCTCAACTCCGCACCGCTGAATCGTCTGTGCCTTTCTGCTGCAGGCCCGGCTCCCTCCGACCCTTCTTCCCTCTCCCTCCGCCACCTCTGAGGACTCTCGTGATGGCATCCGGCCGCTCATATAGTATTAAGGTCCCTTTTTAAGATCGGCTGATAACTAGCTATAATTCCCCTTTGCGATACAACCTAACATGTTCCCAGGTGTGGGGCTTAGCACACGGGCATCTTTGGGGGCCAAGATTCTACCTAACGTACTGCTTTTACTCTTAAAGTTGTTTCTTATTCAAATGACAAAGTCATTTCAAATTTTTTGAATTTGTCTTAGAGTGCTAGAGATTTTAGGCTCACTTATTTCACAAAGCATAATTTTAGTATTCACTGCTGGTTTCATGGAAGACCCCAGGACAGAGTTTTAAGATGGAAATTGGAGTTGATTTTCCACTATTGACTTTCCGAGGTAAACCACATCAGCCCTCTGAATGGTGGTTTCCTACTCATAGTGTGTAAACAATTTCACATTTTCCACTCACCTCATGGAATTATGATGAGATGAGCAAATATATACTCAAATATTAATTCTCATTGCTATACAAATAAGAGACAATGTAGCAATGAGCACTAATGTTGGTTATAATAATTTAAGTATTCCAATTTAACGCCTAGTTCCTTATCACAGAGCTTCAAGACCCTAAATGTTATAGGAGCTAAAGGCCCGTGGGGAAACGTCTCCTGCATTTTTAAAGATTAGCTATTGCATAAGAGCCACATTTGCTTCACGAGTAAACGTTTTCAGAGAGCCCTGAAACTCCTGTAGCCTCATCGTCAGGGGATTTGGTATAAAATAGACCATAGACCATCTATATTACAGAAGTCAATTGTGGGGCAGTTGTGATTGGCTGTGTCGTCCACCTGCTGCAGGTGGCACGTTCTTTCCCTTTCCGTACCTACAATTGCATCAAGAAAGGGGACTTTTGCTTATTTAAGTGTGAGGATGCATGTGGCGGGCCAGGGCCCACGTTGTCAATTTAAGGGCACACTTTCATTTTCGATGCAATTAGTTGTCTAATTGAGCATCCAAATTTAGCAGTGCATTTGCATGTGCAATTAATTATGATTTAGAAGCACTCTACGTTAATGGTTTCTTTTCCATTATCTACAAATGTAATTACTGAAGGATGGATTGAGTTCGGAAATCATTTGGGAAAACGTCTCTGAGCCCCTGCGGCCCAGTGCTGTAAGTGGTAATAGTGACATCAGAACACCATACCCAGAGGCATACGGCTGAAACGGAGGCGATTTTGGAAATAAGGGCTGTAAAAGAGGAGCAGATTGCTAATTTGGGTATATAGTAATCATTTTCTGGCTTACTGGAATTAGCTCAAATTATAGTCACCGTACAATTTCACTTAGAAAGAAATAAACCCTGAATTTGCAAAAGTAAATTTCAGAGAGAGGAAAAATTCACACTGAAAAAAATTCTAAAAGGAAACAATAATCTTAGTAATCAATAACAAGTTCAGTTTACGAACATTTGTATAGTTTTCTTAATTGAAGAAAATTAAAATATAACCTTCAAAAACTGAGATAAAAGTCAGATTAGGAGGCAGTAATAATTAATAGAAAACTGACTGCAAACACATTCATTGGAGAAAATATTATAAAAATTCTGAATAAGTAGACCCCGCATCCTTTCCATTGCTGAACAGCTGAAATGCTTTGCTCTCATTTCCTGAGGAAAAAGAAAACATGAAGCATTTTGCTAACGTGAGATTTCTATAAATGTAATGCCCAGAAGTTTGCTGTGGAAGAAGTAAGTTCAAGGACTATCACAGAAGCTCTGTATCCTTGTCCCCACAGAGCAAAAGACTCTGAAAGGCACGGGGACGCTCACTGGGTTTGTCTCCAGAAGCCTGGTCAGGAGGGAGTCTGGCCTCCTTGCTGACTGCCGCCGGAAGGGAGAGTGCTCAGTGCAAAAGGAAGGGCCCTTCGGAAAGAAGGGGAGCAAGGGCAGGAAGACTGTGGGAAAGAAAAATTCTCACTCGTTATTCATTTGTTTTAACTGTTCAAAATCAATCTTTTGAAAAATTTTATTTAAAATTGTACTTTAAAATTAGCTAACGTTTTCTATACTCCAACTTAGACCTGCACATTCTTTCTGCCTAACTATGTTCTTGAGGCCCAGTGGTTTGGAGTCCTGTTAGTTTGAAGTATGATACTGAACAGTGGAAGAAAAATGTGAATTTTCTGTACCGTTAGAACCCACTGGTTATATGACTATTGGCATGAAAATAAACTGTTTCTCAATACTTTAGAACCAGAATATACTAAATAATGTGATTCATATGATTTATGCTTAGACTTTCAAAGATAGGGGAGTTCTACAGGAAGCCCTAAAGTTTTAGCTTCGTGTTAGTGAGAAATGAAATTTTAAGGCCATTAAGTGGGAACTGTTTTAACTGCCTCGGTGATTTGCCAGCAGCAGGGGGATGCCTGGTGGTCTCTAACCACCCGGAGAGGATGGATAGAAAGAGAAAGGACAGACAAAAGGGGAGAGGGGAGGCAGGGGAAAGGAAAGAGGGTCAGTATGACGAAGCAGCTTCATTCTCTAACCCATGCGGCCACCACTGAGCATGCACACATTCACAGAACTGGCACAGAGGATGCGCAGTCACAGGGTTGCGTGTGGCCGGGCAAAAGTGTTCTTTCTCTTCCCTGCAGTTTTCCACGAAGGAGCAGCGTAGCTCATCGTGCTGCTGTTGAGTTCCAGTTCCATGCAATAGGTTGCTACCAGTTCAGGAGTCCCTAAGGAAAAGACAGAACTTCTGGAGTCATGGAATCATCCCTGTTCCAAAGCACCTGCTCTTTGTTCTTGCATTTCTGTCCTCATTCCAAGCACTAAGTCGTTCAGTAATAGAGCCAAATGGCCTCACCCACAGCAGGCTGACTCTTCGAAGTTTCAAATGGAAAGATGAGATTAAGCATCTTCTTTCTGGATTTTTCCTGCTGGGAAGATGGTTAAAATCTGGGAGTAAACTGGGATGATATTGGGAGAAACTGGGCTTTTGGGGCTCAATGAGGGATTGAGTTTATTGAAAATTTTGGGAAATGAATACTCCCCCTCTAAAATTCCATTATACTTGAAACTTAACCGTCTAACACTGTTGCATATTTCAAGCTGTCTGCTGAGTGTGGAAGCTTTATGATTCAGATTAGTCCCTGGCTACTGTCTCCACCCCCATTGTTTTCTTATTAGGAAGCAAAGGTTCCCATATGTTTCCTTGTAAGACAGAATGACTCAGGCGTTTTATATTTAATGCTCCCTTGGATAGCTGTTGCGGATTTTATACGCTGGTACAAGAGCGCCGCAGTCAACTGTGACACCGTCTGTTGATGAAATGTAGAGAATGGCCCTCGAGACAGAGTTTTATGTTCTGGTTGAAAATATGCAGAAAATCTGAATCTGTTCGATGCTATTATTAGCCGATCTCTCTCAAGGGGGCTCTTTTTCTTTATCCAGCATTAAATCTAATCAAATAATAGAAGTGATGAGATGGCCTTGATGGATGTGCAGGTCAGGTGCAAGATGCTTGTCTCCTAACAGTCCTCAGCAACTAGCAACGTATTTACAAGAGCTCATGGTGGGCACTGAAAGGAAGAACTAGGAGAGAAATCCCCCTCCCCTGCCAACCTCCTCTGCTACCGCAGGCTTCTACCTGCCAGCTGTGCCTTCAGCACACGTGCTGAACCGTGTCTGAGGTGCAGAGTTCCTGCAGGCCAGCAAATACTGACACAGAGAGCTGGACTGAGGAAAACGCGCTTAACTGTCATTATTTTCATATATGAATTTTCAAATGCTTTTCGTCAAGAAGGCTCAGCATCATTTGCCTGATCAAAAGGTTTGATTCTTGTAAAAACAATTCTAAAAAACCCCTTGAGAATCATTCTTCATTCATGATTTAAAAATCCATAGTCAACAAATCCCATAGATTCTCTTCTCTAAATATGTATTATTTCTGTCTTTTCCTCTCCCAATTTCTCCATAAAATCTCAACAGCTCTGGCTGCATATGATATTCACAATCAATCACCTGCACTCAGAGTGCCTTCCCCCCTTATCTGTAAAACCATTGTCCACACCAGTGTCAACGTAAAAAGTTGCACTGGACACAATTAAACGGGTAAGGAAGACTTTGTTCCAGATTATTGCGATAGGATAGAGAGATTGAACTCTGCTAAAACGAAAAGCTGGAAAATCTTTAAGAGCTGGGGTTGGAGGAATTGTATGACTCCTATGTTTGCCAATTGACCTTTCCCAGATAAAAAGTAAGCTCTCTCCTATCTTCATAACAGGAAGTAGTTTTACAACTTGAAACAATTAGCTCAAGGTAGTTAGGTTTCTACCTCCCACAGAGACTGGGAGATGGGGGAGTGATCTTTCTTGGTGCTTACATTTCGAAGGGACAGCTCCTAGGTCCTTGAGAAAGGTATCCCCCAGGTTGTAAGTCAGCAAGAGGATTTTAATGAGATTTATAGACATTTCATAGGAACAGAGAAAGCATTTGCAACTGTAAGTTTTCTAAAGTAAGTAAAATACTCTAAGAAAAGGGACGTCAGGAACTTAGACATGTTTCTTGCCATCCTATTGAGTTGGCTCCGACTCCTGGCAATCCTGTGTCCACACGTCCTGCCCTCAGCAGCCCCGCCCAGCTCTTCTGCATTCCTGCCCACGGCTTCTTTTGTGGAAGTAGTCCATTTCCGGTCCGGTCTTCTTCCTTTCTTGTCCTTTTCTATTTTTCCTGGCATTACGGTCTATTAGAAAGGACTTTACCTTCTCATGATGTGCCCGAAGTAGGGCAGCTTCTGTTTGATCGTTTTGCCTCCAGTGATGTTTAGGCTTCATGAGCTCTGGAACCACTCGTTCATCTTCCTGGTGGCCCGAGGGATCCACAAAGCTCTCTTCCAAAAAAGTATTTCCAGAAATCTATCTAACATTCATTCAACCTAAAAGAAAAAAAAAAAAAAAAAGACTTGAAGACCTTAGTCATGGGCAGCAAAGGAATCTTTCTGAAATTCAAATATGAATATATTAGTTCCCTGTTTAAGAATCTTTGATTTCTGTACTTATTCGGTAGGATAAAATGGAAACTTCTAACATGTCCTACTGATGGGGGAACTCAAGAATTGGGAAACTTTAGTTTTAGGTAATAGTTTATCAGCTTGGTAGCTAATGCAGCTAAAAAGATATTGTTTCCGGAACTGAAGGTATGGTCTACCTGACTCCAGGGTGTTATAGAATGGGCCTGGGAGTTACGGGGTCCCTCTATCACCGGGGATTCTTTGCCCAACACCAGGGAATTGGAATTATGGCTCTCAATGCCAGAGTTTGGTGAAAATGAAAGGAACTATTTATTCAAAAGTTGTACAGGTTTAGAGTAATGACTTAATGGTGCCATTAAATACTCCAAGTCCCTTAAAACACCCACAAACACACCAGTCCTTCCTTCCCCCTTTGCCCTGGCAGGCCAGCCTTGGGTACCATATCTCAGGAAAAAAAAAAATACAAGTCCACAGCTCACTTCTCCAGGTTCCTCTCAGTCATCCGTGCTCAGCTGGCAGGCCTCCCATGGTTCTCATCGCCAGCAGCTGTGTCGCCAGAATCTCCAGTTCTTAATTCAGACCCAGGTGGCACCTTCTCAGGACCCACCAACAAGAGTCCTTTCGTTCCTTTCCTTCCCTGCAAGGTCTCAAATTGTCCCTGTCCCTAGTCCTGCGTTGTCTCTCCTGCATTCTAAGCCACGTGGTAAAGGGGGCCCCCAAACCACATAGTTCCCCTCAAAACCACGTGGTTCCCCACCCCCATGGCTGCTGCACCTGTGTTTAAATCTCAGTGCAAATCTTCCGCTGCAGCCCCATTTTAGACTCCTCCCAAAACTGGCTACACCTGCCAGCATTCCCATATTTTTCCAGCCTTTCTGGGCTGCCACAGTTAGTCTGGGCATATGTGGCCCTGTGGCTTAAAGCGAACCATTGCCAAGTTCTCACACGATCACCATAACTAGGGGGAGCTGCCTCCCAGTTACATCATGGGTCGAAGTCACTCCCATCTCTCTGGCTCAAAGCATGGCCACAGCTACTTAACTTATCCATGAAGCTAGCCAGCTGTTGTAGATATGCAAAATAACCATTTTTGCAATCAGATATGAAGCTGTCCAACTGTTGATATGCAAAATAACTTTCAATGGCCCTGCTCCATGTGTCCCATCCCCCAGTTCAGACATGTGAGCGTGAGGATATCCTATATTTTTACAATTCCTGGACACCCTGTGTTCTGGACCCTGTGACAAATCCCTCTTTGGGGGTCCCTGGCTGCACCCTGTTACTAGGAGACCACGACAGTCCTGCCTTTGTGCCCCAGGAGAACTGCAAGCAATCAAGGTGGAATCTGAGCCATTGTGTTTCGGGGAGAGACATCTGGGGAATGCAGGCTTTTCCGGTTTCCCTACAAGACCTCTTTCGTCATAAGCCCTAACGGCTTTTCTGTGCTCTGTGCTTTTGGAGTATTTGGACCTTCTAAACGCAGCCTACCTCCTTTGACCCTGCGTCTTCATGCCATCACACAAGCTGTCCTTTCTATCCAGGGCACGTTTTCCTACTTGTTTGCCTACCATGCTCATACTCCTTTGAAGCCTATCTTCCATGAAGTTATTGACTCCTCCAACTGACCGCATAGCTACTTTTCCGTAAGTCTAGCCTGGACTTACAAAATTGTATTTTCATGAGGTTGTAGGGGCTAAAAAAAATTTTCATACTTTTCCTCCCACCTTCTGAGTTCTTCTGGCTGGGCTAATAACCAGATTGATACAGATAGATAAACAAGAGAAAATCAAAGTTTAACACATGGGCATGAGTAATTCGCATGGATATGATCTGTCCATGAAAATTCCGAACACAGTGAAAATTCTATCCACTGGGTCTGGGAGATATTTTCGGACAAAGGAGAAAAGAGAGGAGCGGGGTGTCAGATTTCAGAAGGGAGAGTGGGTGATTTACAGGTGGTTGAGGAAGGGCAGAACACATGAAGCCAGGAAGTCCTTGCTAGTTGACTCAGAAACGATGGAACACATTGGGTGCCTAGCTAACAGGCACCTGCCTGAGACCCTCTTGTTTACCACACTTAATTTAAATTAGGGTAAGGCAGCATCCTGAAACCTCCTTCCTGAAACAGGTTTCTCTGTCTGCATCCCAAGGGCAGGAAAGGGAGGAAGGTCAAAGCTTCTTTCTGAGTTGGGTCGTTTGTTTCTTAATAAACAGCTTAAAATCAGTAGCCTCCAAAGCAGCTTCAATGTGGCAGAATTTTGTCCCCTTCAGGGTGTTTCAGCAAGAGTAGGTAGCAGTTGTTTATTTTTCATATTGTCTTCTTGGCGCCCATCATAATGCCAATTATCTTGAAAGTCCTCCTTTAATATTTATCAACAAAAGAGGTCGTTTTTAGAAATAATAGTAGGACCTACAAATGGAGCTCTTAAATGTCCTTAATGGTCGCACAGTGCCATCTTTTGAGGGTAGAATTTTAGAGAATAATAACCCAGTGCAATTTGGAACTATATTTGAATAAAGAATATGATTAAGCCAATTTTAAGAAATCTGTAATAAACATTTCCTGTGATTTAAAAAATTAGCTCTTAAAGTTTTGAGCAAAAGGATTATCATTTAGCTGAGGACCTAGACCCAAGGACCTCCAAGGGCAGCCCTGTCTGAGGTAAACGAGATTGGTGTCCCGGCTCACAGATCCGTCTCAGCATGCTATTGGTGTTTGAAAAACAGCTCTGGGAAGGACCGTGTCTTCGGAGAATTCTTAGTGAATGTACGACTAAATATTTTAGAATAGTCCATTGTTTAAGATATCAAAGCAAAATTGGGACTAAGTCCCCTGGCTTGAACATTTTAACACAATTGCTGCACTGGAAAATCGAGCTCCATGTGATAATGAATCCATTAGTCAGGCTGCTTGTAATGCTCAGGCTTCCCCACCGAGCAGTGGCCTTACACCTGCTAGGGAATGAACTTCACTCACTCAGTGTGCTTAGTTCAATTTAAGGTTGGTTCATATCTGTGAACATGAATTATGTATAAGTCTTAGGAAGAAAAAGATATTCTTTAAAAAAATTTTTAAAAAGATCAAATCTGACTATATTAAGTTAACTCCACAGAGGGAGAAATGTCTCAGGTCATGTGTATTTGACTAAAAGTGAGATCAGAAAGTTTAATATTTTTTTGTCGAATATAATTTACATACAGTGAAATACAGAAATCTTCAGTGTACATGTCAAGGATTGTGACAAATGCATACATTTGTAAAATGCACCCCTCCATCAGGGCACAGGATGTTTTCACCAATACAAGAAGTTTCCTGTGTCAATAACCGGAAAAGCCGCATTCAGGCTGCCTGTCACACCCCAAACCTGATGAGCAGAGGCGGGGACTGAATCTCTATGGGCGCTTTATTCAGATGGCTGGCAATCTGAGAAGATGCGGGGTTCCTACCCTTTTTATAACAGAAAACAAAGCTTGGTGAGGGGGTTTGAAATTCAGGGAAAATTAGATTAAAAAACTTCAGCATTCTCACCCTGGGCAGTTAGCTGTCCCCCAGGGCGCTGGTGGGTGGTGTCTGTCTCTCCCTGGAACACAATGGCTGGGATGTATCCAGCTGTAACCCCAGGTGGTGGTCTCCAGCTGTGCCCCAGGAGGCTGGCTGTCTCTCCCAGGAGTGGTGGGCAATGCCTGTCCTGAATCAATAGCTTTAGCATATGCATTACCTACTAGGCTTGTTAACTATTCACCTCAAAATAAAAATTTTCCAACTCTTGAGTCCCCTATCACTTTCCTGTTAAAATTGCACCTGAAGCAAATGCCACAGATAGGTTTTGCTTATTCTAGAACTTTAAAAAAATGGAATCTTACACTAGGTCCTTTGTTACTCTCTCTTCTTTTTTTTAGCATAATGGTTTTGGTGAATTTTATAACCATAAATCTCAGGATTCCCCAGATTGTTGTATATTTTAGCAACTTATTCCTTTTATATTGTTGACTAGTATTCAGTTGTATATCACATTTTATTAATCCATTCTCTTTTTGGTGGACACTGGTTCTATTTCCAGTTGAGGACAATTATGAATTAAAGTGCCATAAAATTTGTTTCTCTCTAGGAACACGCTTGGGGGCTGTCTGTGCTTATCTACTTAAGAAATTGCCAAACTGCTTCCCAAAGTTGTTATACATTTCAACACATCCTGAAGCAATGAACACGGCGCCATATCTCTCTCCAGTGCTCAGTGTTATCAATGTTTTCCATGGCAGTCATTTCAGCTGGCGTGTAGCAGATTCTCACCGGCGTTTTGAACTGCATTTCCCTAATGACTAATGATGTTGAGCATACTTTCCTGTTCTTATTGGCCATCGGTTTATTTTCTCTGGAGAGCTATGTGTCAAGTCTTTTACACATTGGGTTCTTTGCCTTTTTATGAAATTTAAGAGTTACTTATATATTCTGGAAAACAATCCTTAGTTGGATTTTGTGTTAAGAACACTTTCTCTAGTCTGAGGCTCTCATATTTGTTTTCTTAATGGCAAATTTTCATGAGCACAAGTTTTAATTTTGATGACCTGCAGCCTATCAACATTTCCTTATGGTTAATGCTGCTGAGTCTGCTCTAATAAATATTTGCCTAAATCTAAGTAGTAAAGATTCTCCTGTTATCTCATGACCGTACAGGTTTAGCTTTAGGTCTAAGCCCATGATTCATTTCAAGTTATTTTTCATGTATGGTATGACTGTTTTTACTGTCTATATCCAGTTCTTCAAGCACTACTTACTGGAAGATTTTGCTCTATTGAATTGCTCTGGTATCCCTGTTTGAAACCGTTTGACCTACATAGGCAGGTCTGTTTGCAGATTCCCCAGGAGAGACTGCGTGGTCTCCAGCACGAGACCTGGGGTGCTAGGGGTTCACCTCAGTCTTCCTCCTCAACCACAGTGCCTTTGCACTTGTGCGCAGGGCTTCTCTCGGCTCTTAGTCTTCCTCCAGTGATTGACCACCACTGCACAGCACTGGGTGGTGGGAGGTGGGCAGTTCCTGTGAAGTTGCTCTCAGATCCCATTCCTGCCACCAAAATTAGACACACTCCTGCCGCGAGCACCTCTGAAGGGTCTCTCTCAGCCATCCTGCCCCATCCGCAGTCAAAGGCTGCCGCCATCGCCTATTCAGCACAAAGCCTGGAGGTTTCCCTCAGCAGTACTTTTGCTCTGCCCTCGGACTGCAGCAGGCTGGGATGCTTGCCCCTAGCAGGGCCTCCTGGTTCTGCCTTGCCACTGGTATTTCTGGTGAGCACTCCGTGAGGTCCTGTGCTGGGAGCGTGGCAGGCAGTGTAGGTTGTACTACGTACGGGATGCTCAGGGTTTCTGAACTCTTATACCAGCCTGGAGTTAATGTATTTTCAACATGAGTATGCTTTCTTGGGGCAAGTAGTGTATGTAAGGTCTTAAATCTCCCTTAAGATCATTTGGTATTAAAGTGAGGGGCTCAGAGACCCTGTTTTCTTCCTGTTTAAAATAGAAAAAAATGAGAGTGCATGTTTATGGAAATATTTCTGGGTCCCCCCATATTAGTTTATGGAAATATAGGGGGACCCAGAAAAACTCAAAATTATTTTCTGGAGGGCAGGCCTCTTGTAGTACAGGCTTCCCCCGCTAGGTGAGTGTTCTAGGAACCCATCTGTGTCAGTGCACCAGCTGGCGTTGTTGTGAGAGGCTGCGTTCAGCTTCAGTGAGTTTTTTTTAAGACTTTTTCAATGCATTTGCCCATTTCATGATGAGCGATTCATGAGTGCACCTGCTCACACCACGCTGAGTGTCCAGTAGTTTTTGACCAAAAACAACAAGGCCCACATCCCCCACCCTTCCTAGTCACACCATCTCATCCTAAGTGACTTTTTTTGTTTGTTTCCCTGGATGAAATAAGTCCTCCAAAGGGAAATGTTTTGCTGATGTGGAAGTGGTGAAACAAAAAACAGTGGAAGCACTAAAAAGCATCAAAATTGACAAGTTCAAAAACTGTTTGGAGCAACGGAAAAATGTCTCCATAGGTATATCACATCAAATGGAGAGAACTGCTACTTTGAAGGTGACTGAAGTTTAAACATGTAAGAATAAATACGCAATTTTTTTCTGAATAAATTCCAGGTTTTGGGGCTCTCCCCTTGTACAGAAATTGCACTTTTAGGTATCTTAATTGTTTGGTTCAGTTGAAACTGGAGTTGAACATGTAGTTATTACCTGTTTCATTAGATCTGCTCAGAGAAAAACTATCTTGCAGTCATTATGTGGCTTCTGTATGTGAGACCCAAATCTCGGTGATACCAACGCAAACAAATGCAGAAGAAGATGGTAATTTAAACATTTATAATGAGACAGATAACTGCCAAGGGATCAGATACATGCCTTCTCAGACCAGAACCTTCTATCCCTGTTAGAAAGCCAATAGGAAGTCATCTTTTATTCATCGATTCCGCACTGAGCAGCAAGTCAGAGTGAAGGGAACAAGCTAAATCAAACCTTTAGGGAAGGTCAGGCTCTGAGGGGCTGGGCCGCGGCCCGGTGAGAGGAGGGCAGCGCTCTTGGCAATGAGTAGTTCACCTCGTGAGCCCAAGAGCCCGGTTTCCAGGGAGCAGACATAGGGCTTCTCCTGTGCTTGTTCACCTCTGGGACACTCTTTCATCTTTCTTCCGTTTGTGGTCAAAGCTTCTTGTCATGGGCACACTCCTTCCATTCAATAGTTATGTTAACTCATCCGTAGCATTATATTCCACACTGCGCCTCTTTTAAAAGACTTTGCCAAACTTTAAATTCTTCATTCTGTGCAAGGTAAAACTTGTCCTTTACATTTTCTTCCAAATCGAATCTTTCATTTTACTTTTCCACATTTTTGGTTGTTAATATTGCCAGTACCCGCAGAATGTTTTGGTCTGCTTAAATAATAAAATTAACAGGAAGATGGAGAAAAAACACTAAAGAGAGTCTAGGAAAGTATTTAAGTATGTATATGTGGAAGAGTAATCATTTAACAAAATGCAAGTGATTTAAGTTTGGGGGAAAATAATTAACTGAAAGTAGAGGATCCAATTATTTAAGAAATAATTGTTCACAGTGATTATTTCTAAGTAACAATGCTATGCAGGACTTGAGGTTTAATTTTTTTCTCTGATAAAACCTGAATTATCAAATCTTCCAATAACAAACGCATAGGACTTATCTAACTCTAAAAAATCAATGAAAGAACAACAGCTGATTGGCTCAGCCACAGTGAAAGGTGTGGTTGTGTCAGGAATTGAAAAATGGTATCAATGTCTGGTTTATGCAGGAGCCCCTTTGTAACTACTCAATAACCAACTCAGAAAGCTGCATGTGGGCCTCCTGTTAGGAACTGCTGTTGGTCTCTCTCCAGTGGATTTCTTCTGAAGTACTCAGTGTCATCAGCTTTATCTTTTCCTTTTCAACCCTGCATCATTCACTATCACTGGCAGCTGAGCTGATTTTGGAGATAGGCAGACTTGCTCATCTACCCATCTGGTCACACCCATTGGCAAGCAGAATGAATGCATCATTTACTAGTACCCTGGGGATGCAAGAAAGAAAGAGATTTCTCCCGAGAGAAACTTGCTGCCAACTCGATGCTTGTTTTGAGAAACAAGTCATACCTGCTTGAAAATAAGTTGATTACACTCACAAGATAATATGATACTATGGCATGATACATAGGTTTTCACTGAGGATTAGGAAAAGGTGGGGGATCGAAATGTCTTAGGCTGTCTCGGGAAAAGAGTTTTGGAGAAAGTGCTGCTTACCCCGAGCCTTAGAGTGCACAGGATGGGGACTCACAGGGAGGACGGTCTCAGTTATTCTGGGATGGCACAACTGATGAGGTTAAGGGAAGGGGAAGCTTCAGGGAAATGGAGAGATGACACTGGAAAGTTTAAGTGGGCCCATTTGATGGAACATTTCAGAATCCAGATAGAGACATTTGTACAGAACTTCAAAAATTAAGAGAAAATTTTGAACCAATCTCAATAATTCGGTTAATCGCCCACAGCTTTCCTATGGCACCACTGTTGGGTGCTCTAAGGGGGCTCAAGGATGCTCCGTTTCCATTTTACCATTTCCAGGCAATCTCAGCCCCAACCAACAAGATCCTCTCCAAGACTGCTGTGCCAGGTGAGCTCTCAACACCTCTCTTCAGCTACACCGGCCACCCAGAAACATCCTGTAAGCTCGACAACACAGTATGGCCAGGCTCCAAGATGTTCTGTTGGGCCATTGTGCTAAATAATGCTGCAGAGTTTATGTGATGGGGAAGAAATTAAAGGTCTGAGTCTGTGTGTGAGTGTGTGTGCAGGGGCGAGGGGGCATGTCTTTTTGACTCTCCTTTTCCCTAGGGATCTTCCTCCTCTCATGGGCAGTGCAGTCACTCAGGCTAACCTTCCTCTATCTAAGGATAAAGAAAACATTCCATTCTTTATTTTTCTTACTGATATTTTTTAAAGTCTCTTGGCCTTGGTGCTGAGCATTGAGATTCAGGAGATAGGCTTACAGTGTCCAAGTCAAGAGGGACCATCGTACTGTCATCCAGCATAGATGGCAAAGGTTCCACACAGGGACGTGGAGGTGCCAAAATTAAAGTAATGAGAGCTGCCAATACAACTTGCTGTCTGCCTTCTTTTTTATGTACATACATCTTCCTCAGAAACCTCTCTGGAGGAGGTGGCTGGCAGCCCGGATTTGTGCTCCCTGTCCAGGGTTTCTGAGATGACACCTTAATGTAAAACGGAAGTGTCACGGTCTTTCTGCAGTTGTCCAGCCACATGGCTGCAGAGAACACAGAGCTGTACAGAAAGGCAAACCTGGCAGGGGTAGGGGGACCTGGGACTACAGCGAGCCTATGCTGTCGATTAAGAGACATGGGACTAAGCTGAGAACTACATAAAACCACAAAGTGACCTCGAAAAGTCATCAGAATGTCTGAAATGCCAATGACACAAAAGAAGATCTAAGCCGGTCTCAACAATTATTAGAAAAGGCAGGGTTCGTGTACTCCATAATTTGCCCCAGAATATAGCAGCCTCCATGTGGAGTGAGCCACCAGAACTCCCTGGCGATTGTTCTGGCCCTGACCCTCTGTGGAAACTGCCTCCTTTTTCAAACACCAAGCAGCATTTTGGATTGATTAATTTTTCTGCGAGTGATGGCTAGGAAATTCAAGCAAGATCCTCCTGAGCAGTGATTTTCAACTAGTGTGCGCAAGAATTTTAAAAACATGCCATACCTGACTATTTCATCAGGGGCGCTGACCTCTTTTCCCTTAGGTTGTCAGATAAAAAAAATGACAACAGTTAACACAACAATAACCACCCAGTGTGAATGAATCAAAATTATACCTATTTTTGTCAAATTGGCAAAAATATATTTTTTTTGGTGTACCACAGAATTTTGGGAATCAGTTTATGCATGCCATGAGATGAAAAAGTTTGCAAACTGCTGCCCAGAGTAACAGTTTTGTTCTGAAGTTATTGGGGGAACATGTACAGAAAAGATCAAATGATTAGTCCTTGGGGAAAGGGATAGTGGGTAGAAAATAAAACATAATATTATCCTTGTTCTAACAGAGAACAACCTGTGAAACACTGAAGGTCAAAACATTGTAAAAACTTTACTTAAAAGTGAGCCGGGAATGAGACACGTACGCATTTCCATCCAAGTGAGGAATACTGAGACAGTCCCTGGGCAGGAAAGAGTGCAGAACAGGTGAAAGTGAGGAGGGCAAAGTGGCCTCAGCGAAAACCCTGAGTAAAGATACCCAGGGCAAAGGTCCTGGAATGGCTGCTTCATACCCCCTCTTTGGTGAACTTCTATTCATTCATTAAATGTTTGATGTTAGCTCTCCCAAGAGACAGGCTTTAACGTCCAACAAGCTCCTCTCAGGACTCCTGAGTTCCTATAAGGCTTCTAAGAATGTATCTACTAGTAGATTTCCATGTAGTACGCTACTGAGTTAGAGAAGACAGAAGTATGACTCTACCTCCTTTTCCTCAACCCTGTCTTCCCTGAGGTCTGGGTAATTTAGCTCAGAAAGGTGGAAAACTCTGAGTTACAACTCCCAAAGTTCTGCAATACACATTACAGAGACAAAGAGGAAATGCTGAGACTTTGCATTTGCAAAGCCTGTCCTATGGCAAGTTACCATGCAACAAATTCTATTAGCCTTCCTAATAATGATTTCCATAAATTTCAATTGCTTCCAGAATCAAAGAATATTCTATTGCCCAGTTTTTGCCTGAGAACAATCATCAGGTTTGTTCTTATCCCCAAATGGCAGACTCATCAACTTATATCCTAGTTTTATTGATGAAATAACTGAGTTTCTGAAAAATCATATGATATTTCTACAAGGAGTTTTATTCCTAGAGATTTGTTCTTCAAATTGTCTCTTTGACATTCTCTGAATGAATTTTACTGTTGTGTTTCTTGTCTCTAGATGTCAATGGCCATACATGGCTTCTCTCTCCCTCTCTGTCTCTCCCCAGTTGTGTGTGTGTGTGTGTGTGTGTGTGTGTGTCCATATGTGTGTGTGTGTGTGTGTGTATGGACAAGAGCAATGCTAACAATACTAGCACAGATTTATTCAACTACATCTGGACAGCCAAGCATCAGGGAGTTCTCATGAGGTCACACCACTCCCTGAAGAAAACCATAGACCCCTGGGGACATCAAAACACCGAAGACTGAAGAACTAAAACACACCCAGGAATTGGGTGGTTAAGTAAATCCTCCCTTTTGAGACAGAGACTCTAAATTTAAGCAATAATGTTAGAAACCACAAATCTTTGTTTTTCCTAGATTGGCACCTAAGACCCCCTTCAGAAAGGGGAGGAGAGCGCTCTAACCCAGGTCCCAGAGGGATGGCATTCGTTGTGTTAATGGCAGTGGCTCCCAGAGAGGTCACATCATTTTGCAGCTAATGTAAATTAAAGTACCTGTCTTTGTATTGCAGTGATTTGAAGTGACATTCGATTAAAGGTGTTCCTGACATAAACAGGATTAGGTGGTAATGGGACAATTAAACAAGAATTATGCTTGGCTGGTAACCTTGAGCCTAATAGTCTTCAAGAACAACACAAGTCTTCCTTGCGCTCCATTGGTTTTACACTGTAATCACTTTTCACAAGTGGCAACTTCAAAACCTGAAAAATTATAGATTTGGACCTCTGTTTTCTACCACCTTTTTTCACTCCTATCTGCTCAGAGAATTTTCCGAAGATGAGAATTTGATAGTAGGTCAAATTAATGTAAGTTCCATGTTAATTGCAACCTTGACACTTTGCCAATAAGGAAGAAGTGACCAAATCATCCTGGCAAGAGCATGTAATCCTTCATTAGCAAGGGCCATGATCTGAACTATAAGAAATAACCGTGACCTATTCCAAGACATGCAAGCCTCCAGCTTCACCTGACATGGGAGTTGGGATGCAATACAACCTAGACAGTCTGAGAAGGACAAAAATTAAGAACATGAGTAAACAAGGTCATATATCAAATCAATAATTAATATCACTAATCTGATTAAGTTATTACGTTCAGCTGCAGTAATAAGGTAAGGTAACATTGCAGGTTTCTGGTATAATGACATAGGTGAAATCTAGCAGATGGAATGGCTTGAAAGTGAGTTGGGAAGGAGGATAAGAATTTGGGATATTGTAGTGTTCACAGCAGTAGGTGAGAGTTCACCAATATAACCAGTGCAACTGAGTGCTGACATCGGAATAAGGATGAGGGAAGGCAGTGGTCAGACTGGCTTAAAGGTAGCATTTCCCAGGGCAACCTGCTGCTAAGCTGAAAAGCACAGCAAACAGATCATTTGTTTTGGCACTTGACTGGTGAAATTTGATGGGTAAAAAGGGCTAGCATGCTATTTCTCTTAAGACCAGAAGGTATTAAAATAGAACTTTCTCAAGAAAATTCTGAGCATGCAAAGTACAGTACTTATTTCAACCTGGGGCTATCCTCAGTTTTGCTGATTATAACTCTTAAGTAGCTACCTCACTAAAATAAAAGGAAGCCAAGAAGTGCTCAGGGGAAGGAAGAAAGATACATAGTACCCACTCTGTACGAAGAACTATAGTCAGCATCTGATTTAACTCACACTGATCCTGATAGGCAGATGATATCAGGAGTGCCTTTTTTTATTTTATTATTATTTTTTAAATATATTTTATTGATTATGCTATTACAGTTGTCCCATTTCTCCCCCATCATTCCCCTCCACCCTGCACACCCCCTCCCACCCACATTCTCCCCTTTAGTTCATGCCCATGTGTCATAAGTTCTTTAGCTTCTACATTTCCCACACTATTCTTGCCCTCCCCCGTCTATTTTCTACCCACTGTCTATGCTACTTATTCTCTGTACCTTTTCCCCTTCTCTCCTCCTCCCACTCCCCTGTTGATAACCCTCCATGTGATCTCCATTTCTGTGTTTCTGTTCCTGTTCTAGCTGTTTGCTTAGTTTGCTTTTGTTTTAGGTATGGTTATTAATATCTGTGAGTTTGCTGTCTTTTTACTGTCCTATTTTTTATCTTCTTTTTCTTAGATAAGTCCCTTTAACATTTCATATAATAAGGGCTTGGTGATGATGAACTCCTTTAACTTGACCTTATTTGAGAAGCACTTTATCTTCCCTTCCATTCTAAATGACAGCTTTGCTGGATAGAGCAATCTTGGATGTAGGTCCATAATTTTCATGACTTGGAATACCTCTTTCCAGCCCCTTCTTGCCTGTAAGGTCTCTTTTGAGAAATCCGCTGGCAGTCTGATGGGAACTCCTTTGTAGGTGACTGTGCCCATATCCCTTGCTGCTTCTAGAATTCTCTCCTTCATTTGAATCTTGGATAATGGAATTATGATGTGCCTTGGTATGTTCCTCCTTGGGTCCAAATTCTTTGGGACTCTCTGAGCTTCCTGGACTTCCTGGAAGTCTATTTCCTTTGTCAGATTGGGGAAGTTCTCCTTTGTTATTTGTTCAAATAAGTTTTCCACTTGTTGCTCTTCCTCTTCCCCTTCTGGTACCTCTATAATTCAGATGTTGGAATGTTTAAAGATGTCCTGGAGGTTCCTAAGCCTCTCCTCATTTTTTGAATTCTTATTTCTTCCTTGTTTTCTGTTTGGTTGCTTCTTTCTTCCTTCTGGTCCACTCCATTGTTTTGAGTCCCAGTTTTCCTCCTATCTCTACTGGTTCCTTGTACATTTTCCTTCATTTCACTTATTGTAGCCTTCATTTGTTCATCTAATTTGTGAGCAAAATCAACCAATTCTGTGAGCATCCTGATCACCAGGGCTTTGAACTGTGCATCTGATAGGTTGGCTATCTCTTGGTTACTTAGATGAATTGGCTCTGGGGCTTTGATTTGTTCTCCCATTTGAGCCATTTTCAGCGTTTTTTTTTTGGTCTGGTCACGGCTGTTACGTAGTGAGGGGTGGAGCCTTAGGTGTTCTCCAGGGTGGGGCAGCCCAGTCGCTGGGTAGTGACGCTGTACATGGGGGCAGGGTCTGAGAGGGAAGAATGGCACTTGCTCTACTCTCTCTCGGATTCCAGTCCCTTCTGCCACTTCCCCTTCGCCTGGATTATCTGCGCATGAATGTGAGACCACCTGGTCAGCCAGCCACCTTGAGTGGCCTCACTGGGTCTGCACAGTTGCCACCCTGTGCCCGGGGTCCACTAGTTGCTGCTGCCTACATGCCCAGGTCTGCCAACCTCCACTTTTTCCTGCCGGGACTCCGCCCTTCTTACTGGTCTGGATGAATGGTTGTTGGACTTCTGTACAGTTCAATTTTCTATCAGTTCTGGTTGTTTTCTTGTTTCTAAATCTTTGTTGTCCTTAATTTTGCTTGTGCAAGGAGGCACAGTGCTTCCACCTATGCCTCCATCTTGGCCGGAAGTCCCCAGAGTGCCTTTTTAGAGATAAGAGAACAGGCTCTGAGTGGTTAGGCACATTGCCCAGGATCATCTGGCTGAGACCACATCTGGTTTCCTGTCTCTGAGGAGTCTATTCAGTAATGGCTGTGGCCTCCTGGAATAGCTCTGAAGGCAAAGCTGTCTGATGTCAAACTGTGAGTTTCATAGTCTTGTGGCTCAACATGTGACCCACGGACTAACAGTAATACATTCTCTAACCCTGAGATGAGCACTAAAGTACAATGCAAGTGTCACATGACATGATACTGACTGACCCTTCAATTTAATGGAGAAGAAAGGGTATTTCCAGAGAGGTATTCTTTAATCTTTTTGATTTATGGAACACACTGAGACTCTGATGAAAACTGTGGACCCTCTCTGGAGAAACAGTATATGCACACTGTCACACACACTTGTGTTTCCTTCCTGAGGGTTGGAGATCTCCTGAAACTATGCATGGGCAGCCTCGCTACCATAGACCCCAGGTTAAACATGCCTTTGAGAGGTGATTAAAGTGACAGAGAAATCAAAGCAGTATAGAGTTTGAAAAGCACAAAATTTGCCACTGTCCAGCATCATGAGATAGTATTGTAGTGCATATTGGTGGCCTGGGAAAGGATCAGAATTCAAAATTTGAAGCGTGATTTCTATTTGGATGCATATTGTAAAGACAAAACAGTTAAGTTGAACCATTTTAAGTCAAAACCGTCTGTATTTTAACACTGGCATCGTTCAGAATCACTGGCACGTGGTGATCATAAAGGAAGACAGACTTTCAGTCGGTTTTTTTACATTTCTTTTTTTAATTTTATTTTAATTGTTGTTCTTGTACAGTTTTCTGTCTTCTACTCCCATCCCAGCCCACTGCCCCAGCCCTCCCCAGCTCCCTCCCATTTCCACCCCCGCACCTTTTGTCCATGTGTCTTTTATACTTGTTGCTCTAATCCTTCCCCCTTTTGCCTTGAAATTCCTACCCTTCTCCTCTCTTGTTCTCAATTTCAGTGTCTTTGGTTATATTATGCTTGTTTGTTTGTTCTGTTGATTAGGTTCCTGTTAAAGGTGAGATCATGTGGTATTTGTCTTTCACCTCCTGGCTTATTTCACTTAGCATAATGCTCTCCAGTTTCATCCATGCTGTCGTGAAGGGTAGGAGCTCCTTCTTTCTTTCTGCTGCATAGAATTCCATTGTGTAAATGTACCATAGTTTTTTGATCCATTCATTTACTGATGGGCACCTAGGTTGCTTCCAACACTTGGCTATTGTAAATTGTACTGCTATGAACATTGGGGTGCATAGGTTCCTTTGGATTGGTGTTTTAGGGTTTCTAGGATATAATCCTAGCAGTGGAATTGCTGGGTCAAAAGGTAGGTCCATTTTTAGTTTTCTTAGAAAATTCCATACTGCTCTCCATAGTGGTTGTACCAGTCTGCAATCCCACCAACAGTGCACTAGGGTCCCCTTTTCTCCACAACCTCTCCAACACTTGTTTGTTGCTTTGTTTATGATGGCCATTCTGATGAGTGTGAAGTGGTATCTCATTGTGGTTTTAATTTGCATCTCTCTGATAGCTAGGGATATGGAGCATCTTTTCATGTGTCTCTGGATCCTCTGTATGTCCTCCTTGGAGAAGTGTCTGTTCAAGTCGTTTGCCCATTTTTTAATTGGGTTGCTTGTCTTCTTAGAGTGGAGTCGTGTAAGTTCTTTATATATTTTGGAAATTAAACCCTTGTCTGAGGTATCATTGGCAAATATGTTTTCCCATACAGTTGGTTTTCTTTTTATTTTAATACTGTTTTCTTTAGCCATGCAGAAAATTTTTATTTTGATGAGATCCCATTTGTTTATTCTTTCCTTTATGTCCATTGCTTTAGGGGACATATCAGTAAAAATGTTGCTGGGTGAAATATCTGAGATTTTCCTACCTACATTCTCCTCTAGGACTTTAATGGTGTCACAGCTTATATTTAAATCTTTTATCCACCTTGAATTTATTTTTGTGTATGGAGTAAGTTGGTTTTCAAGTTTCATTTTTTTGTACATAGCTGTCCAGTTCTCCCAAGAGGAGAGAACTGAAGAGGCTATTTTTACTCCATTTTATGTTGCTGCCCCCTTTGTTGAATATTAATTGACCATAGAGAATTGGGTTTATTTCTGAGCTCTATGTTCTATTCCACTGGTCCATGTGCCTGTTTTTGTGCCAGTACCAGGCTGTTTTGATTACAGTGGCCTTGTAATACAGTTTGGTGTCCTACTTTGCTCTTCTTTTTCAAAATTGCTGCAGCTATTTAAGGTCGTTTATGGTTCCATATAACTTTTGAAGTGTTTGTTCTATGTCTGTGAAATATGCCATTGGTACTTTAATAGGTATTGCATTGAATTTGTAAATTCCTTTGGGTAGTATGGACATTTTGATGATGTTAATTCTTCTGATCCATGAACACAGGATATGTTTCCATTTGTTTGTGTCTTCCTTGATTTCTTTCTTCAGTGTTGTGTAGTTTTCTGCATAAAGGTCTTTTACCTCCTTGGTTAGGATTATTCCTAGGTATTTTATTATCGAATGGAATTTTTTTCTTGATTTCTGCTTCTGCTCTTTCATTGTTGGTATACAGAAATGCCTTTGATTTCTGGATATTGACTTTGTATCTGGCTGTTTGACAAATTCATTTATTAGGTCAAGCAGCTTTTTGGCCAAGTCTATAGGATTTTCTATGTACATTATCATGTCATCTGCAAATAATGATAGTTTTGTTTCCTCCTTTCTGATTTGGATGCCTTTTATTTCCTTTTCTTGTCTAATCGCTATGGCCAATACTTCCAATACTATATTGAATAGAAGTGATGAAAGTGGACAACCTTGTTTTGTTCCTGATCTCAGTGGAAAAGATTTTAGTTTTTGCCTGTTGAGTATGATGTTGGCTGTAGGTCTCTCATATATGGCCTTTATTATGTTGAGGAATGCTCCCTCAATTCCCACTTTGCTGAGTGTTTTTATCATAAATGGGTGCTGTACCTTATCAAATGACTTTTCTGCATCTATTAATATGATCATGTGATTTTTGTCTTTGCTTTTGTTTATGTAATGTATTACATTTACTGATTTGCGAATGTTGAAACATCCTTGTATCCCTGGGGTGAATCCCATTTGGCCATGGTGTATAATTTTTTAATGTATTGTTGGATGCAGTTTGCCAATATTTTGCTGAGGATTTTAGTGTCTGTATTCATCAGCGATATGGGCCTGAAGTTTTCTTTCTTTGTTATGTCTTTATCTGGTTTGGGGATTAGAATGATGCTGGCTTCATAAAAAGAGTTTGGGAGTCTTCCATCATTTTGGATCTTTTTGAAAAGTTTGTGAAGGATAGGGGTTAGCTCTTCCTTAAATGCTTTGTAAAATTCTCCTGTGAAACCATCTGATCCCGGGCTTTTGTGTGTCAGGAGTTTTTTGATTACTGCTTCAATTTCATCTGCTGTTATTGGTCTGTTTAGGTTTTCTGCTTCTTCTTCATTGAGTTTTGGAAGATTATATTTTTCTAGAAACTTGTCCATTTCACCTAGGTTTTCAAATTTCTTGGCATATAGTTCTTCATAGTAATTTCTTACAATCCTTTGTATTTCTGTGGTGTCAGTTGTAATCTCTCCTCTTTCATTTCTGATTGGGTTTATTTGGGTCCTCTCTCTTTTTTTCTTGATGAGCCTGCTTAAAGGCTTGTCAATTTTGTTTATCTTTTCAAAGAATCAGCTCCTGGATTCATTGATCCTTAGAATTGTGCTTTTAGTCTCTATGTCATTTAATTCTGCTCTGATCTTGGTTATTTCCTTCCTTCTACTTGCTCTGGGCTGTTTTTGTTGTTGTTCCTCAAGTTCTTGTAGGCATAGGGTTAAGTTGTTTGTTTGAGATGTTTCTATCTTTTTTAGGTAGGCCTGTATCGCTATGAACTTCCCTCTCAGGACTGTGTCTGTGTCCTGAGTCCCATAAGTTTTGGGTCATTGTGAGTTCATTTTCATTTGTTTCCAGAAACTTTTTTATTTCTTCCCTAATTTTATTCTTGACCCACTCATTGTTTAATAGCATGCTATTCAATCTCCATGATTTTGAGTGCTTTTGGTTTTTCCCCTTGGGGTTGGTTTCTAGTTTCAGTCCCTTGTGGTCAGAGAAAATGCTTGGTATGATTTCAATTTTCTTGAATTTGTTGAGGTTAGTTTTGTGTCCTGTCATGTGATCTATCTTTGAGAATGTTCCCTGTACATTTGAAAAGAATGTGTATTTAGTTTCTTTGGGATGAAGGGCTCTATATATATCAGTTAAGTCCATTTCATCTAGGGTATTGTTCAATGCCAAATATCTTTGTTGATATTTTGTTTGGAAGATCTGTCCATTTTTGACAGTGGGGTGTTAAAATCCCCTACTATAATTGTGTTGCTGCCAATATCTTTCTTGAAGTCTTCTAAGATTTTCCTGCTGTATTTAGGTGCTCCTATGTTGGGTGCATATATATTTACAATATTTATGTATTCCTGGTGGATTCTTCCCTTGAGTATTATGAAGTGACCTTCTGGGTCTCTCTTTATGGCTCTTCTTTTGAAGTCTATTTTGTCTGATGTGAATATTGCTACCCTGCCTTTTTTTTTCCTGTCCATTTGCTTGGAAAATTTGTTTCCAGCCCTTCGCTTTGAGTCTGTGTAAGTCTTTTGTCCTGAGGTGGGTCTCTTGTAGGCAGCATATGTGTGGGTCATGCTTTCTTATCCATTCAGCTATTCTATGCTTTTTTATTGGAGCATTTAATCCATTTACGTTTAAGGTTATTATTGATAGGTACTTTTTCATTGCCATTTTGGTACCTGTGTTCCTCTCCCTCTGTTTCTCCTTTCCTTCCTTTCCTTGAAGCAGGCCCTTTAGTATCTCTTGCAGAACTGGTTTGGTAGAGGTGTATTCTTTTAGACTTTTTTTTGTCTGGGAAGCTCCTTATTTGGCCTTCTATCTTGATTGAAAGCCTTGCTGGGTAAAGTAGTCTTGGTTGCAGGCCTTTGGTTCTCATTACTTGGAATATTTCTTGCCATTCTCTTCTGGCTTGGAGTGTTTTCATTGAGAAGTCAGCTGCTAACCTTATCAGGGCTCCCTTGCATGTTACTTCCTCTTTCTCCCTTGCTGCCTTTAAGAGTCTCTCTTTGTCTTGGAATTTTGCCATTTAATTATGATGTGTCTTGAAGTGGGTCTCTTTGGGTTCCTCTTGATTGGGACTCTCTGTATTTCCTGGATTTGTGTGACCTTTTCTCTCATCAAATTAGGGGAGTTTTCCATCATTACTTTTTCAAATAGGTTTTCCATCCCTTGCTCTTCTTCTTCTCCCTCTGGTATCCCTATTATACGGATATTATTATGTTTCATATTGTCTTGCATTTCTCTTAATCCCTCTTCATTCTTTCTGAGCCTCTTTTCCTTTTCTTGCTGTTTCTGGATGTTTTTTTCTACTTGATCCTCCAACTTGCTGATCCGATCTTCTGCTTCATCAATTCTGCTTTTCATTCCTTCCACTGTGTTCATCAGTTCAGAAATTGTATTTTTCATTTCTTCTTGGCCCTTGTTGATAGTTTCTATTTCCTTTTTCATGTTGATATAGTTTGCAGTGAGTTCCTCATAGCTTCCCTATAGTTTCTGGTAGCTCATTGAGAGCTCTGGGAGCTTCCTGACAACCATTGCTTTGAACTCAAAATCCGATAGTTGAGTTGCCTCCATTTCATTTAGCATTCTTTCTGGGGCTTCCTCCTTTTCTTTTGTTTGAGGGTTGTTTCTTTGTCTTCCCATTGCTTGTGAGGTTCTTCTTGTTAGACTCAGTTTCTTAAATTGATTTGTTCTGGTTCCCTGGATTTATGGTGTGAACTTCTGTGGTAGAATACCTGTGAGATTCAGTGGTGCTGTCTCCTTCAGGTATCCTGGTGTTCATGGCTTCCAGTGTCTCAGCTGTTGAAATGCCCCATCTTTGGGACCAACTCTGGTCTTTCCACAGTTCCAGGGTTTTTTTGTTTTGTTTTATTTTGTTTTTGTGTCACTTGTAGGTGTTTAAATAGAGAAAAAAAAGGAAGAAAAAAAGAAAAGAAGGAGAAAATAAAGAAAAGCAGAAAGAAAAAGAAAAGAAAAAAGAGAAAGGAAGAAGAGATAAGATTGGAAAGAAAGGAAGGAGTGAAACAAGAAAGAAGTAACAAGAAGCAAAAGGAGTTGAGGGGTAAAAAAGATAAAAATAATGAAAAATTAATTTAAAAAACACCAACTCTTGCTGTTATCAATCTTGTCAAGCCGGTTTTTCTGGCCTTGCTGACTGCAGTGGTCAAGGGGTGACCATATTGTTTTTCTCCCTGTTCAGCACTCAATTATCTTTGGGCTACTGTCCTCAGAGCTAGCCCTCAACCGCTCTGCACAGGGCCTCAGGTATATCTTCTGAGGCGGCATGAACCTACTGCAGTCACGCGCAAGCGCTAATGATCTTTCAGCCTTCTATGCACGGGCACCGACTGTCCTGCGAGCATGAATCGACCCCCTTGCAGGTCAATACAGGTGCCTAAGATCTCCTAGCAGTCCATGCAGGTCCCCGATGGCTCTCGGGCGCCGAGTGACCGTAGCACAGGTCCCCTGGTGGTGCGCTGGTGTCAATTGATCCCCATGTAGCTGTTCCCAATGGCACGTGGGCGTAGACAGTCGCACGAGCTCCAACACAGAGTCCTCCCAGGGCTATGAGATCTTAACTCCTCTCTGTGAGATTTCAAGCAACCAGGTTTATCCTGGTGCTGCCCAGACCTTGTTTGGCTGATCAGGGAGCTGTTGACCCAACTCCCTCTCTCTCTAGAGTCTTATGGCCAGCACTGGCCTGGGATCTCAGCCCCCGCCCTGGTCTCAGTGCTGCTGGAGTACTCTCCTTACCATCTGGTTTTTCAATGTCCACTGCAATTTTCGATTTCCTGTTTTCAAATATGCTGTGTTTCTGATGTCTGTTTGCTGTGCTCCACTGTAAATCGGCCAGGTTTTTCTCCTGTGTGAAGGGGGAAGAGGAATGTGCTTCCTCTTACCATGCCACCATCTTCCTTCCTCTACATTTCTTATATTCATTGAAGTGACATCGATTAGTAAAATCAAATAGGTTTCAAGTGCACCAACCCAGGACTGTTTCCCAGCTCCCTGTGGGCAATGCACGCCCTTGGAGCCCACAGCTGCAGCTCCCAGAGCTGGCCCTCGGTGCAGCACTGTTTGCAAATATTCATTCCTCTGGGCACATTTTATTTTATTCCTTAGTTAAGGCATGAAATAAATCCTTAGGGACAAGTCAGCTCTGCTGAGAAAGAGTGTGACTTCATAGGAAATCAAGTTCCTTGAAACAGGGTAAGTCTGAAGGCCAAACAGATGTCCCCAAGAAAAATAATCTCATGGTGGTGACAAGCGGTATCCTTTATCTTCCCTTTTCTGGTTCAGAGTTCAAAAGTCTTCTTTCTGAGCATGAGGACTTCCTCTGCTTACAAACCTAGTCTCTCTTACCAAAGGAAGAATTCCTTCTCCAACGACCATGTTACCCATCAACAAGCCATTCAACTGAAATGCGGGTAATAGCATCGCTGTGGCCGTTTCAATGGTGTCTGTCTGGAGCTGCCTATTTGCTTTGTTTCCAGAGAAAGACATTTGGCTGACCTCCACACTCTCCACCTGTGAAGCTCTGAAAAATCAAATGACTAGCAAAGACGGCAACTACTTACAAGAGTACTGTCTACATCTGCAACTGTGAATCGAATGCCCCTCCTATAGAACATGTAATATTTTTCTTATTATACTATAGTACGGATAATAGGCCTGTGCTTCCCACTGTTTAACAAACTCTTGGACACCAAGAGCTCACCTTATATTGAGTAGAGTGGATTTCTTTTTAGCTGAGATGTTTAAAGCAATGCTATTAATAATGCTATGTATAACAACTGCTTTTATTTATTCATAAATACAGCACAAACATCTTAGTTGTCAAAAGAAAAGTGTTTTCTTTTACTATAAAAAGATAATTAATTCAGGCTGGATAAACTTAATGGTGCATTTGCCATCTGGACAAAGGCAAACAAAACACCAGAATAGAACTGTGTGAAGAAAAAATAATCAAAATATGGAACAAAGATATGTGCTTAACTCTGTTTTTATTTCTTTAACTACAAATAATTTTCCACCCCAAGTACTATGCCCATGCTTATTTGAAAGAAAATATAAAAGGCAATAGGGCATAAAATAAATACACAGCTGAATGTGAACAAAATTTCAGGTGATTCCTTCCTTTTTTGTGCTTTACACATCAGTAACGTAAGCAAAATGTTTTATAGGCTCTGCATCTCTTTTCATCTATGCCCGCAGGGGACAGAAACTCTTATAAAATAAAATAATACAGATAAAAGTGCTTCGTGAACTTTAAAGAACCATAAAAGTGTAAGAGGATTATTATTTCCATCAGCCTTGCGTGTCCTCTGAGAGCCACACTGGGAGCTTTGACGTTATTAAATCAACTCAGGAAACTGAACTTGGCTGATGATCATGATCTTTAAAACCGTTGAAAAGATAGTACTTGTCATGTGGAACTATCACCGCGCTGACATTCTAGTCTCACCTTTAGGCGCTCAGCTGTCACTTATTCAGAAATATTGCCCCTTCGTTACCCTGTGCTGAAACACATCGGCTTTTGTCTCCTCCAAGCCACTATACAGCCTAACCCCAGCGTCCCTGGTTCTGTGTACCTGTGCCTTCTCTCTCTGCACCCCGTCACACCTGCCTTTCCCCTTTCCACTTCCTGTTTTAACTGCAGTCAGCTGGTGCCTTCCACAGTCAGCTGGTGCCTTCCTCTACCCTCTTTTTCTGGATGAGAGGGATTGGCCTCCGTCATATCAAATAGTTCTCATTAAAATGGGATTTTAAAAGTCCCTTTCAAGAAGGCTTCCCTGTGTTAAGATGTTGACCACAGCTCCATTCTGATTGTCCTCACATTACCGTTGGCATTTAGCTAATTGCTGATGAGAAAGGGGAGCAAAGGGACTTAGACGTTGAGTTTAATAAACTGGGGAGCAGGAGCTTGTTTGCTCCATCAGGAAGCTGCAGGTCCATGCTCTAGGGGACCACAGCATCACTCCACCAAGGGGATAAACATTCCTCCCTTCCCTCTTCTAGTATCAGATTGTTGGGGGGCTCAGGGGAGGTACTTGACCAAAGAGGCCCGTCGGTCTGACCAGGGGGAGTGGACCCATCCAAAGCTTACAAAAGTTTGGGAAATTGGTCATTTTGAAAAAGCACCTGGTCCATTCCTAGCCCAAGCTAATAACAATCCCAGGGGAAGAAGGAAGCACGCGCTCTCTCTCTCTCCACCCCCACCCCAAAACCTGTACTCTCACTGTGCACTCATGCATCCCCCCACTCCATAGCCATGAGCCCTTAGCAGCTGGATGTGCCCACGGCCATTCGGTCTCCACGCAGGCTCCAGGAGGGAGTCTGAACGCTGCAGCGCAGCAACGGACTACAGTTGGAAACACCTGCCAAGCTAGCCCGATGCCGGCCTGGACGGAACTTTAACACAGAGCAGAACTCTGGGCAAGTGGCCTTTATCCTGGCCCTTCTGAAGACCAGATTGGACCTTTTCCATGGTGGGGTGGATGGAGATGGGACATTGGGAAGTCAGGAGGGGAACCTCCTTCATTTTACATCATCAATAAAGTTTACCACAGAGCCCCATCCTCCCGTGTGAGTCTCAGGAAACTCTTTTCCTCGTGATACCGCAAGAACTCATTTCCCACCAGTAAAACTCAGAACCCAGCACTGGCTTACATGTTCATCCCCATGACCTTCTGTCTCTCACGTCACATATACAGTAAGCAGGTCTATTGTTGTTGACAGTGAGCAAATAATTAAATACTTGCTGAAGTTGATCTCCATTAAGTGTTGCAAGGAATTCATTCAATGACTGCAATAATGAGGCCCATGCAAGATGATGTTGTTAGAAATAATTTTATTATCCTGGGATTTAGTGGGAAGCAGATTTTGACTTCAACTCTTCTCTGGACACTACAAACAATGTCTCCTGTAATTATATATATATGATATATATGATATGTATAATTACATATGATATATGATATATAATTATATATATCATATATATGAATAAGAGTCTCTTTCTTTTGGAGTATAAAGCAAAATCCTTACCGGAGCCCATCAGACCAGTTGATTCTTACCTGGCATAAGACAGTGATAATGATGAAGATGAACCACCTGTAGGGTGACAATAAAGATAAAATTCTGAAAGTGTTGACAAGTTTGTAAAAACTGAATGTATCACTTTCAATTCTGCTTCTGTGTAAAAAATTTCCTCTTCGATTCTTCTCAGAGTTCACTTATTCTGAAATCCAGCACTGAAGAAGTAAAATCTCACAGCTCTTCATTAATTTTTCTCCTGTGTTGCATCAGATAGATTACACAATTAGAGGACTTTTAAATGAAGCTAAAGTTTACCTTGCATAATTATTCTTTTTGTAAACAAAATTCAGTCATCAGACACACTCAGAAGCATTGAACCAAGTATCTATGGAAATGGGATTTCCTCTGGGGAAAGTATTTACACATGACATACACATGCCAACCATGACTCACATGTGGGTACGGAAAGCTTACAGGAAGCCTGATAGAACACAGATGAAGGAACAAAAATGTGTTCTCTGGTGCTTGTCCAGAGGGAGAGAATATTACTTGACTTTAAAAATATTGCTTGATTTCCATGTTGCACATGTCACTTTCTCCTTATGAGCCATTGAGTTTGATGGCCAAAAACAGTAACACATCAGCTCAGAAGCTTCTCTCCCAACGGCAGCAAAACAAAATACTTCCATGTTGATTCTCTGTTCTAAGATAAAGAATGAGAGTATGTAAAACTAGACCTGTGCCTGGGCTTTAAAAATCTCTGGGCTCACTGATCTGTCTTGTACCTGTCTGTGTTTCCACATCCTCTACCTTCTAGTCCTTTTTGCTTATTGTGGGAAAGGTGAGAAATAATATTTTCCTGTACACCTTTTCCTGTATCTGAAATGAAGATAAGAATAGGACTTTGGACAGTAAACCTGATTTTTATTAGCTTTACCTTTACTGTTTGAGGTTCTAAGCCTACGGATTTGTTTTATTGTGTGATATATGGCGAACACGTTTAGCATTTAGGGCAGTAGGTGAGACATAAACACAGAATATTTGGGCCAGGGCTTTTCAACCTTTTTAACCTCACAGCACACATAAACTAATTACTCAAATTGTACAGCCCAGCAAAAATTACATTTATTTTTGCCAAGCTGACAAAAAGGTATAATTTCAATTCATTCACACCAGGTGGCTATTGTTGTGTTGGCTGTTGTCATTTTTTTTAATTTGACAATCTAAGGGAAAAGAGGTCAGTGCCCCTGACTGAATGGCCACGTTTTGCATGTTTTAAAAACTCTTGCAGCACGCCAGTTGAAAAATCGCTGGTCCAGACAAATGACGTTGGGCTGCTGAATTATTGAGGGCAGCTCAAGAAGTGAAAACTTTGAAACAAAAATGAAAGACTAATTTCATTAAGAATACAGGAATGAAAAATAAAATGTAGTGTTTTACATCATCACTTGATTCCAAAGTTAGCTAAGCGTGTTCTTAAGACTGAAGTGATTCACATGAAATAACTAATGAGGGAGGGACTTTAATTTTGAGAACTGAAAATGCCAAGTTGTAAACCCACTGGTGTGGCTCTCTGACCAGAATGGATTATTGGTCACCATAAAATATTATCACTAACGTGACCGCCATTGTCATTGTTCTTCCCCATCCCAACAGGCACTGCAGGGAGGCCGACTTTTGCCTAAGGGTTGGGTTGAAAAAGTACCGTTTAAAATGGTGACTTTTCCCTACTTTTCAGCAATAGAAAACTAAGTGGGGAAATATGTATATACATTTTAAAAATTCCATCTCAGATAAAATTTTAAAACACACACAGAAACAAGCAAACAAACAATTGCCACTATCCTAATCCCTAAACTCAGAAGTGTGGATGCCAAACACCATTTGTCTGGGTAGAGATCAGAAAGCAAACTGACAGCCAACACATGACTCTTTGAAAGTCAAACAGGATACAGAGTCCTCCAAAATTATCTTCAAAGAAACTTGGAAGCAAGCATCGATTAGAACAATGAGATGTGTGAGCATGGAAGGGACCCTGGGTGGTAAGAGAATGTTCCAACAGAGAACCAGTTCGTCCTGTGCAATGGGCAGAGAACAAACCCACGGATCAGCTTCCACCCTAGAGTCGGCCTCTCAGTGCAGACTGCCAGAAGGGGATTGGCTGAAAGAAATTTGTGATGAAACAAGAATATTTCATTTGAGTCGTAGTTCACTAAAAGTGAGCTTGCAAATTTTAGACAGTATGTTGTAAAAATGTATAAGCAATTATTTTATGTCAGAAAGTGGCGTCACTAACAAATCAGTAGTTAATTATACAAATATGGCAAAAAAGTGAAAATAAAGTACCTGTACTTGGGAAAACATGAGATATAAACATGTACATGCTTAGTGCATGTTTAGTACATGCCATTGTACTTTAGTATTCCATATGTAAGGCCACTTCTCAGTGAGGTTTTATTGCCACCCTCACCCAAGATTTATTGATGCACATTACGTGCCAGGATGTTGCAGTTTCTTTCTTCCATAATAGTTCTTTTTATGTCAATAACTGAATGAAGGAGGGAAGCCCTGGTTTCACACCTTGCTCCTCCTCTCTCATTGGTAGTCAGCCAATTCTTCCTCCGGGTGCCACACCTAGTGGAGAGGTAAATGAAGGCTGGCAGGCAATGGCCGCACACCAGTTGGAAACTACCATCTACCTGAACCAGGGGTGCCAGCCCCAGTCATTGTTAAATATTTTGACTGTCATCCTCGAACAAATGTCCCCTATTTTCTTACAAGAAGCAAAACATCAGGGTAATTTCAAAGGATAAAATATGTACACAATTTTATTCAACATTTAATATTATGCTACAAATATGTACAATTTCAATAATAAGTTAAACATAAATGAACGAGCAAGTCTGCAGGAAGTTCATAGACACCATGTTCCTCAATGCCATTTTTCTGCCTTCGGTTCTAAGAGTTCATCTGCCCGAAGGTCCCGATGGTCTTCTTGCTGGAAAAACTTGTTTTGGCGGCACATTGGACATGCAAAGTGCTTCGTGGCCTCTAAGCAATGGCAAGATGTTTGTAAGCGATACGAGCGCTGTGGAGGATCATTGCGATGGGGTGTTGATGAACATTTGCACGATGTGCGTAAAACTCCCCAAAAATTCTTTAACGTTTTTCTCCTCCAGTTCCTCACATTCTTTGCATCCAGATTCCGTTACATTCTGCCAAATGAAAAGTAAGGATCAGAGTGGGGAGTCTGGGAATATCACATATATTGAACCATATGGTGAGTGAGGTCTTCAGACATGAAAACTTGGGCAACTTAATATCTATTAGGAAGAACCAGGAGATTCCATGTGGGCTTATTTTTCTTATAATGGGTTAAGGACACTGGAAAACACATCGTGTCTATTAGACTATGGACTTTCCACTTAGAGCCCAAGGCTTCCGGTCATCCACCCTAGGATGAAGCCCACGCCTTCCAGCACGGCACACGGGCCCTCGGCGAGCTGTCCCTTACACTTTCCTCACGGCTGCGAACATGATGCCCCAGGAACCCTGAGCCCATGCCTTCCTCCCCGTGCCCAGGCCGTGCTATTAGAGCCTCCCTGCCCTCACGTTTCCTTCAGTCTGTTCAGCACTTCCTGTTTCAGCCCCTACTACTCACACCCACGGTGACTCAGCTGCTGTCTCCATGAGGATCCTTCCTGAGCCTGTGCATTCCCGTGATCAGGCTAAGTGTGCCCATTGCTACATTCTCATGATCCCGGGGTTAGATTCGCCCTCACAGCACACATCACACTGATGTTATGGAATTTTATGCTTTCTATACCACACAGTTCTCTAAATTCTTCCAGGAGCGCAAGGCCTTGTATTTTGCTTCCCTAGCATTTGGCATAGGGCTTTGCACATGGAATTCACTCAATCATTACTGGCTGAATCAAACTACTCAGGTGAAGACCATGAAGTGCTGTAATTCCAACCCAGTTTCATGGATAACTAGAACATTCCAAATGCAGCAGTCACAAATACACCTTTTAGGGATCATCTGAACCAGGAAAAGCTGGACCAGGAAAAAGCAAAACTAGATTCTATATCCACTAAGCATTTGAAATTCAGATTCAGCAATATTTATCAAGCACAGATTCTACGCCAGGCATTGGTCACATTGCATACAATGCTGCCTTATTTGATCCTGAAAATAATCATGTCAGGGAGGAAAGCAGAGATATTAAAAGACTCATCACAGTTGACACGATCAATGGAATTCTCCACGTCCAGGTCTTCTGACTGTGTGGTCCTGGCCACTCTTCCCTCTACATGGGCCACACTGTGTCATGATGTTGAAGGTGACTGTGAGCATTGCATAAATGAGTCAACCATTGATACTGTTATGAATTATTAGTAAGATAGAGATAACAGATCATGAGAGTATCTTAAACATGAATATATTCACTTCATAAATATGTCAAGTACCTATTATAGGCCAGGTTCTGGGAGTTGGGATACAGCACTGAAAAAATTTTTAAAAACCTTCCCCTTTGAAGCTGACCTTGTACTAGGGGAAAACAAAATATTCATCATGTAAAATACGCAGTACATCAGGTAGTGGGCGTGCTGACATGGACACGGGACTGCAACTGTGTAACATCACTGAGAAGGGGACATTTAAGCAAAGACTTCAAGCAGCCTGGAAATTTTAGGGGAAAATCCCAGGTGTCCAGCCCACACCGGCTTAGGGGCCCTGCACTTGGAGTTGCTGCCACCAGAACGTGCTTCCCAGATGTGAGGCTCATACCCTCACGTCTTTACCAAATGTCAGCTTAGTAGGTGAACCTTCTCTTACGTAGAATCCCAACACTTTTGCCAGCCTTCTTTGGGGCCATTGGATTTAGTAAATAACTGATTTACATTCACTGGCTTATTGATTGGTTTATTTATGTCTCCTCCCTCTAAAGAGCAGGAACATGTGCCTTTTTTTTTTTTTTTTTTCATTTCTCTTTTCCTTGAGAACCTACAATAAGGCCCAAAAAGTATTTGTTAAGTTAGTCCTGGCTGGTGTAGCTCTGTGGATAAAGCACTGGCCTGTGAAGCGAAGGGTTGCCGTACATGTAGGGGGCGTGTGAGAGGCAACCACGTGTTGCTGTTTCTCTCCCTCTCTTTCTCCCTCCCTTCCCCTCTGTCTAAAACTAAATAAATGAAATCTTTAAAATTATTTGTTAAATTAATTATTATTATGTCTTCTTTGTTCAGAAAACTTCTTTGTATCCACTGTGCTTTGGCCACTAGTGTTTTGCCGTGAAAGCCATGCCCGTTACGCCGCAGGGTTTTGCATAGCTGGTCCTCAGCCAACTGCGGGAGTTCCCAGGATTTGCCCTCCCGGAACCCCACACTGTTCGTGTTGCCTGCCATTGTCTACATTGTTAATAATTAACACTTAAATTTTCATATTTTTATTATTACCCTCTTGCAGCACTTATCGTTTCAGTACATAAGAAGATAGACCCTGAAGAGAAGCTGCCTGGGTCTGAACCCAGCCTCCCCATTTCCCGAGCTGTGTGAACCGGAGCTCTCAGCGCTCAGCTCCTTCTACCTTGCAGGCAGTCGAGGTTAACTACCTCACGGAGTTCTGGTGAGGACTCAGTGGATTACCGTTCATCCTTTGAAGAGTGAAGAACGTGTTTGGCACAGCATAATCACTCAATAAACGTGGACTACTATTATCCATGCCAGACCCTTAATTATGCAATGAGATTAATGTCTATCCACTGCACCTGGTGATCAACCTCGTGAGGTCAGTGACCTGACTAGCTGACCACGGGCACCGCAGCACCAAGCACACTGCCTGGCACCATGCAGCACACGTTTGTGAATGAATGAGCCAGTGAGCCATTTAGGAATTGTGATACTGACTCTTTGGGATGCCATTCTGCTGAAAGGGACTCCCCCTCCCTTGGGAGGGTCTGCTTGCCTTCCAGCTCATGACTTCTCCCAGTCAAGCCAAAACATCCGCTGTGACTCTGTGACTATTAGAGAACTCACCCCATCAGAAGGTAAACTGTTGTTTGCTAGGAAGATAAGGTTATCTATCATTTGTCTAACATCCTTATTGTTCGTCTCCTCAAAGATAACTTGAAACTCCAAGAGAAAGCACTTCATCGCTGTCACTTTGCAGCTGGGCTGAAAATAGAGTTACAAAGAACCATTTTGAAAAATGAATTATTTCTCAGTACCCATTTTCACATAGATGCAATTTTGATTTTTTAAAAAAGTCACTCCAAGTATTTTTAAAGAAACACAGCACCCCTAAAAAGTTTTACATAGAAAGCAGTTTGATTTTTTTTTTTTTGGCTTTGAAATCAAAACCAAAACAAACTGACTACAAAGCAATCAAGAAGAATGGTGATATGTGCAGAAGAAAAAAACATGAAACTAGAAAATGTGGAAATCAGGTGACCTTTACTTCCTGGGCACATCTCCTCTGTATAAAAGGGTAATGATTCCAGCCTAAGACTCGGAAAACACTAATACTGATAGTGGGAGAATTTTCAGAGTCAGGTTGTACTGTTAACATGTTAAACAGCAGTAGCTGCCAATCATGTCACACCTGCAAGTTCCAAAGCTTCAGAGGCAGGTGTGATTCCAAGAAATGTATTAGAAAAAAATCAGAGCAGGAGTCATACCTGGTTGGCCAAATCAGAAGCTTACCTTTCAGGTACCACAAAAATACATTTGCCACAAGGGTTAACCTCAACAGAAGCCTAAGCTGAAAGGACACATTTCATGAACATCTGGGCATTTGCCCACCCAAGCCTTGCTTGAATTTGTGTTCTCCACACCGGGCAGTGCCGCTCCCTGGGGGCACTGAGCGTGTGCTTACTGCCTGGGGGAATGAAAGAAGGAACATGCTCACGTGCCTGTGTCTGGCAACCCAGCAACCCCTCCTCTACCTGTGGTTTCACTTTCCATGGTTTCAGTTACCTGTGGTCAACCACAGTCTGAAAATATTAAATGGAAAATTCCAGAAATAATTCATAGGGCATGGCTCTCTGATCCTCCTGATGCATTGCCAGAGGTCAGCAGTAGCTTACCACTATGTTACAATGGTCACACCTTTCACCCACTTCATCAGATCACATGGGCACATCTCGCACCATCACGAGAAGTGTGAGGACAGTACAATAAGATGTGAAGGAGAGAGACCAGTATATTGTTATAATTGTTCTATTCTGTTGTTACTTGTTTGTTGTTAATTTCTTACTGGGCCTAATTTATAAAATAACTACTGCACGTGTATTTAGGTATGTATGGGAAAATACATAGTATATCTAGAGGTCAGTGCTATCCATGGTTGCAAGAATCCACTGGGGTTCCTGAAATGTATCGTATCCCCCATGGCTAAGGAGGTGCTAATTCCTTTTCCCCCACAGCAGCTACTCAGGAGCCAAAGGGCAAACACTGTCACCAAGTTGATGATAAAAGAAATAATAAATAAAAGAAAATCATAAAATAAATAATAAAACTGAGGTTCAGAAATGTTTAGTGACTTCCAAGGTAATACAGCTAAGAAGTGGCTGAGTCAGGATTTAAATCTCAATTTCAATCTCAGCTTCTTTCTACAACCCATGAGTTGCAAGGTTATCTTCTATGCCAAAATAAAAAAGCAATCTCAAGATGCTGAGTGTTGGTGGTTGACTGCTTTCTACTTAGAAAAAAATGCAAAGAAAAATAAATAGCACTCTGAAACCGAAGGAGGAAGGCAATTTCTGTGTGCACAGCACTAATCCAAGTGGTTGATGAACGTCTGTTTTTCCTAGTGTTTGGCTGTGGCTTCCTTCCAATGTTTAGAAAGTCCTTCTCTTTCAGGGATGTTCTAATTGAGGGATAACAGAGAGGACTCACTGTTCCGAATGTACATAACATGGAGTTTGGGTGCAAGAGGTGAAAAAGTCAGGAATTTGTTTCTTGATTTTTAGCAACCAGTTCAGAGGGAAAGGAGCAGCAACATGACGGAAATTGTGGCTTCCGCAATGCCAGTGTATTAATGTAACAAGTTCAAGATCAGTTTTGAATTTGATAGGTTTTCTGGATTGTGCATATTTCTTTTTTCACAGATAGAGTGAACAGCCAGAGCCCTCTCCTGACAATTGTAGAGATTCATGCCAAATGTGGACTATGAATGCAGGTAAGCAATTTGTAGAAAATATGGTTAAACGACCATGTTTGGTAATAAATGACTCCCTGGAAACAACTGACATTTTGGATAATTTTAAATGGAATCAGTTAACATGATTCTTACATTTAAGTGCATCAGGGTCTAACTGCATCCCCAAATTATATAACATATTTTGTTTGACCTTGATGGAAAAGGCTTTTATATATTTTATTAAAAATAGCACCTGTGTACTTCTTTGTCCCCAAATCACATAATCTCAACAATCACTTATAAAGATCCATTGATCATATGTTATAGGAACACACTAGAATTTACATTTTAAAACTATATGTACTTCAGTAAATTTATAAAAATATACTTCTTAGACTTTCAACTCTGGAAAGTATAGCAATTTTGGAGAAAACTGTACTCACATGAGCGTCACTCTCAGTGTACAAAGTCGCATCAAAGTGTATAGACTGTAAGAGAACAAAATCAGCAAATCTGAAACACGAGGCGTTATTTAGATACAACGAGAACAACCCACTGACAGTATTAAATTAAGCTTTTAACATTAAATTCTTTGAGATGATTTTAGATTCATGGGCAACTGTGAGAGAAATTACAGAGAGTCCCTTCACCGTTTCCCCTAATCCTGCATCGCCAAGCGCAAAATTAGAACTGGAAAATTACATTGTTACGATCTACCCGCCTTGTTCACATCTCGCCAGTTTTATGTGCACTGAAGTGTGTGTGTGTGTGTGTGTGTGTGTGTGTAGTTCTAGGCAGTTTTATCAGTGGTTCTGTATTTCAGTTATTGTATTTTTTCTTTTCTGTAATTTCCATTTGGTCCCTTTTACATATTGCATTACTCTGCTACAACTTTCTCATTTCTTCGGTTGTTTCAAGGATGTTTGCAGTTCCCTGCTCGTGCATTTTTATAATGGCTGCATTAGAATCTTTGTCTAATAATTCCAACACCAAGTCCACGTCAGCTTAGAGTCTGCCCATCTTCTCCTCCCATTCCGGTTGCGATCGTCCTGCTTCGCCATATAAGGAGTGATTTTCAGTTGCCTCCCAGTATTTGGGCTATTACATTAGGAGACCCTGGGCCTGTCGAAGTCTCTACTGCAGCTGGCAGCCACCCTGACTGATTAGGTGTGGCACTCAGGTTCTGATGTGGGCTTCCAAGGACAGCTCAGTTCGCAGGATTTCTGTGGAGCTAACATGGAAGGGTGGCTCACTTCATGCCCCTGGGACTCCCCTGGGCACTGCCATGTCACCCAAGGGGGCAGAAGACACTCCCTTAAACACAGTTGTCAGTGGCTCCTATTCTCTGTCCCCTGCCCTGTAGAGGTTCTTCCAGGTCAGTGGGGGCTGGGGTGGAGAGGGGAACTTGAGCCCACAGATCAGAGAGCCCTCCCCTGGGTCAGCTGTTCCCCTTGCAAGTGCCAAAAGGTGTCTGGTTTCCGTAGCACAAGCAGCGAATCTCTGGCGTGTGGTGGCAAGCTCTTCATGCTGGGTCACTTATAAACTGAGCTGAAAGATAATTGGGATCTGAAAACTAAGTAAAAGATTTCCTTTGAGGCTTTACAAGGCTCACACACTTCTACAAAAGTGTTATTGTTTCAAGTGAGATTGCATTAACACTGACAGCCAAACACAGGAAAAGTCACACACCTCAGCAATGATACCAGACTGTTCGTGGAAACATAAGTACTTACTTGAATAAGATTCTTAATTGCGTTTAAATCACTCATTACATCATTCCAGTTTGCCTCTGTTTTGGGAAGACTTGCACTGATACAGCTGAAAGCAAAACCAAAAAGTACAGCATTTTGAATGAACATAATACTCTCTTGATGAATACAAAAGGCAAAAGAGCAAGCCAGAATTTTTTATTCTGACAAGCGAAAAGATGAGTGTAATCCCTGCCTTTGTGTGTTCAACAGCCTTGCAGAGGGACAGAAACACCAGTCACATGGGACAACCATGACACTTGAAGGTCACTTGGGGACTGACCAGCCCAGATGACACAAACACCTAATTTGAAGGAATAACTTATAAGAACCAGGTGCACTCTCTTACGATGAAATAAAAACAGTACCTGGTGTGTGGTAGTGCTCACTAACTGCTTTTGAATGAATCACTAATTTTCTTGTGGTAGAAGTCCCATCGGACTCTTAAGTCTAATATACAGGTAAAAATCTTCAAATAAGCAATGACCATTTTCATAGGATGGTTTTGATTCTAAACAATCTTCGCATGCTGCTCGCGTCATCGCTCCGCGTGCACCAGCTTTGCCCATAGACATCACAGACGCCGGCCCGATCTAGGGGAATATGCTTACTCATAGCCTTACTCCTTTTGGTATAACAGAAACTTAGTATCTGGACAAAAGACACATACATGGACCAAGTGGCTAGGGAATGATTCTTAGAGTTTTCATGAAAAATAACTGTGCCCTGATGGATTTTTACAGAAGCACGAGAACCAACACTAATTTTTCTTGTGAGGAAGATTTATCTGCCCAAACCTATGGTTCCTCACCCCGTGAAGTAAAAAGAAGAGTGAATTTGCACTGAGCCAGGCTACAGAACTCCAGGTTGGGTCCTTAGGCCAAGAGGGACAGTGCACTAGTTTCATCTAAAAAAAAGAAACAAGTTAATGGGCAGGGAAAATATGAATGCTTATTAGGGGGAAAAATGAAAGGTCTGAAGGAAGAAAGAAATGCTTCCGAACGAACTAGGATAGGACTCCAAGGACAGAAGAAGTCAGTGCCAAGAAACAGATTTAAAAAGTAACATGAATGAGCCTTAAATACATTTTTTTTTACTGCAATGAAAATCATGCAGGTTATTAATAAGGAATGTACTTCTAGGTATAGTTATAGGTACCAAGATGTATTTTTTACTTTAGTGAAAATCATGTAGGATACTAATAAAGCATGCACTTCTAAACATAGTTGTATACCAAGAGGTCCAATTTCTCCACAGGCCGTTAACACTCTTCTCTATACTGCTGGAATACAGCAATGCTCAGGTGTTCACCAAACCTCCTCCGAGTCTCCATAGCCTGCCCTCTACCAAACCCAAACACGGACTGCGAACTGAACACATGCCAATTCAACAGAGAATATTGAAGAAAAATGGCCAAGGCCAATAGCATGATGGTATTTATGCCCAAAGAAAAAAATTACCCCAAAATGAAGATATGAATGCCAGCCTCAGTTAAAAAATGACTGTTCAGAAGTAAACACAAATAGCACTGGATGGACGTACTTCTCAAATGTGGTTTCTGAAAAATATAATCGTAGAGAAAATGATTACATTTTTTAGGTACGACGTGATATTTACATGAATGGTTCATCATTTCTTTACATCAAAATTTAAAAATTAATGTTCCTTATCAGAATTAATAAAACTAGACTGCATTTTTTTTTGCTCCCTCCCCTTCAGCTCTGTTTCTTGTGGGCAATATTCTTTAATATGTTTCTAATACACATTAATTTTAAGAAAATTTGCATATTTACTAATAATACTACTATTTTTGTCTATTCTCCTTAATCTCCCTCTCCTCTTTTCATTTTTAATAGTTCAATATTTCTTATGCAGTTCATATTAATAACATAAATTATTAATATAGGTTTATAGTTCTATATCAATTTCATGTAACTATATGAAAATTAATTATGAATTAATATCATCTAGAGAAAAATTGGATAGAAAGGGAGCCGACTGAAGACACTCTATGCTATCACGAGAAACCATATAATCCTGTTTCTTGGTGATTTAGAAACAACACTTATCTTAGGACTTCCCAGAGTTTTGATACTTTTGTCTGCCTCCTTCCTGTTGCCGAAGCTGTAGCATTTCAGACAGCAGTGTGGGCTGTCACCTTAACCACTAAAAATCTGCGACTCGTTCACTCTGTGCCAAAAGAATGAGGAACAAGCAGACCTTGTCCTCAAAGACTGGGCATGGCACTGAGGAGCTAGGTGTTTAAAGAACAATAGGGCGAGATACCAGAAATAACACATTTCCAGGACATGAAGAGCCAACCTACCAAGGTGGCTCATAGAGTTTAAAAATGTGTTATATTTACTTCCCAGACAAGGGCAATCCAGGTGTGAACGGGCCTCTGTTACATCTCAAGATCTTTAGAGAAGAGTCACATTATAAGGCAGCTGAGATTTAAGTGACATTTGAGGAAAGTCCATAGACTACCTTTATCTAAGTACTCTTACCGAAATTCTCATTACTCAATGCCCGGGTGAATCCTTACACATTGAAGAAGAGCTGGCTATGACAATGGGTTCCCAGAAGCCGTCCATCCAGAAAACTTCCTACAACACAAGCCAGGGGGAAAGGGCGATCCATTAAAAACACAAGTGAACTGGTGGGGGTTGGGAGGAAGGAAGGGAAGGCAGCCAGTATTTACCGGGCACCCCCTTTTTCACGGGCACTCCGGCAGTCACTGAACATGTGCACCACATTTAACCCCCCCAGCGGTCCTGTGGGCCAGGGTCGGCAGCACTTGGCAAGCTGCCCCGGACCCACGGCAAGTATACGGCAGCCAGGATTTGAGGCCAGGTCTGATTATAAAGCCCAATCCCTTTCCACTACATTCAGGTCCTGAACTGGCAAATTCTAAAGTCATTAGTGGAAAATAGAAGCAACCGAATACCTGGCTGCGTAGAAACTTCGGATCATTTAGTTTACAACAGAAGGAGTCACCTCTACAGAAATGAATAGAGGTTTTCAGTCTTTGAAATTGTGAAAGAGAAGACCTCAGGCCCCAAATGACATTGCTTGTGCTCGAATTCGTGATGACAAACTTGGATTTAACACCCAGCTCCATTTCTGTTTCAAACTCTCCCGGACATCAGGCATATGGTCTTAGCCAATGGGTGTGATGTTTTCTGGTCGACAAGGAGGTAACGGTCGTGTGTGTGTGGGGGGGGGCGGGGGGGCTCTGCATCTTCCACAGAAAGGAAGAGCCAGGCTGCCTTCCTTCCACCAAAAACAGAGGTCCTGGTCTGAATGCACCCTCGCTCTTTTGCCCCCAGATGGAGTACTGCCCAGTTCATGAATCACTTAATAAGGCCAAGTAGAGCTTCACACTGACTCAGTGGAATTTTGTCTTTAACACAATAAGTCACTGTTAACTGAATCATCATTTGAGAATTGTATAAGTAACAAGATTATATTTTTCTCACTCTGAGAGGTGGAGAATATGATTACACCTTTCCATACATATCCAATGCCATTTTATTAAAAAATTAAAAACCAAAACATATAGAATACAAACAATGATTTTTTCCTCTCATTTTATATATTTGTTGACCCCCCCAAACAGGAAAAATAAAAATCTACTGCATTCCTTGACATAAGTATTCACTGCAATTAAATTCTGTAAACTCAAATAAATAATTTTATTTTTCAGATGTTTCAGAAATATAAAAATGATTGCTCTTAAAGTATATAACTCTTAACTGGAAAAACCAGCACTTATCTAGGCATTAAGCAGGGTACTATAAAAGTATATCCAACAGGACTCTTTTTCCACAATATATTAAATATTATCCTTCTGTTACATATGATCGAAGTCATCCATCAATTGTTTTAATTAAAGCATAGTTTTCTTTTTACTGTCATAACAGTTCTCTGTCTATATTACCTCAGAGCTACAAAAATGTGCTTAATAAAATTTCAAAATTATCTTTGTAATTTCACCCAAGATCTCTTAAATCCCCTACTTCCTTTTCAGTGGTGGTACCCCAAACTCCACGTTGTTTAGAATCAGTATTTATCGCCATGCAACTGAGCAGCACTAAGGGCGTTAACAGGCCTTAGGAAGCTACTTGAGCGAACAATGCCGTTCCCAGTGCCGGGTTTCCGCGGCGGTGAGTCTCAGACAAGCGGGGCCTCAGTTCTCACCAACATCACAGCAGACTCGCATCCCTGCTCCGCTACCTCCAGCCGGTGCGTGTCAAGGAAGGCTAAGGCCCTTCACCAGAGTTCTCACCATACGGAGGCCAGTGCAGCCAAAAAGGAAACTTTTACAGCTTGTCATTTGGTCAAAGAACTGGGGTAGTTTTCTGGGCTGACAGCAAAGAATCGGGATTTCACAGGAGGTTTGGGAGCATTCGCTGTGCCACTTAGTTTCTGTGGGATCTTCCTGTGGAATGATTTTCCTAAAGTGTGTGTGTGTGTGGGGGGGGTGTGATCCATGTTGATCAAGAACACCTGAAAAGGTAAACTATTCTACTCTTTTCTCTTTGGCCAGGACTCAATGTGCACTTTTAACAAAATAACTATCATGATAGTGATATTAATTAGACTAAGTATTGCTTACCTAGTGCTTTACAAAATTGTTTCATGTACATTATCAAATTCAATCCTGACAATATTGTTATGTGAGAGATATCACTCTTAATTTATCATGAAGAAAGTGAGGTTCTGAGAGGTTAAGTGGTTTGCTTCAAGTAAATGTCATACATGTAGCCATAAAACATTTACTTCACAATCCAGGTTGGGCAAAGGCAGGAGGGGAACAAGAAATTTCAAGTTCTGTGGTTGAGAAGTGGGGGCCCGTCACTGTAGGAAGCACCTGGCCCATCCCATGTGAAAAATAAAATCCACTGCTCTCTGTGAGTTTAAAAACAGGAATTTGAAACTGTTCTGATGCAAAACGGAACTCAAGTTCTTTCACGTGCATTATCTAATCGACTCTGACCAAAACTCGGTCGGACAGAAATGGCTGACACCAGGTGAATTACTTCATGAGAGACAAATACAGGGATGAAATAAATTGCCCCCTTTCTGCTCTGAGATGCTTTTGGAGAACTACAGAAGCAGTGTTTAATCCTGACACACAAATTGCATGTGGTCGTAAAATACCCTCACAATCAGGCCTTTGGTCTGGCCTTCATTCACCCGGATGCCTGCATCTTGGAATAAAGAAGACTACCTCGCAGCCTGACTCTCAGAGAGTTCACAGAGTTTAAACAGGGATTTTTTGGAATTCCGTGACTGGGTCTTGCTGCAGGGTGCTGGCTGGCCTGAAGACCTGGTGCTAACCAGCAATGCTAGCCCAGCAGGATGTCACTGCCCGGGGGTAACACATCTGGAAAAGTGGACAGACACACTAACACACAATGGCTTGTGAAAAGAACTGTAAATATGTTCTATTCTATGCCAATACTGTATTTTATCCCAGTGAGAAAGCATAATCTAGCACACTGCTATTTTGTTTTACTCTATGTAATTATTTACTTGCCTAGTCATACATGTAATATAAATTTCAATAGACTTAGCAACAAAAGAAGAGTTATGAGTATTGGTTTAGCTGTAAAGACATTTATTTATTCACTCAAAAACACTACAAATAAGGGCGAACCAAGGTTGAGAGGGGAAGAGAAAGAAAGAGTATAACTGTCCTTTATTGGGAGGGAGGTGGACATGGTGCTGTAAATTCTCGACTACTGCTTTGATTTTCTTAGTTCATTAAGACTAAATGTCATCAGCAGAGAGTGGGGATGAGGAGGAGGTGTTAGCAGTTGAGGACAGAAAAGAATAAAAGAAATAGCCATCAAGGTAAGAAGGACAATAAACTAAAATAAGTGCAGGATGAGGACCATGTCTATTGGAAGTCCATGGTCATGAATGGCCAGAAAGTAAGGCTAGCCGGCATGCTCGTGTGTGCTTCCTCCAGCCACATTGAACTGCGAGGAGTAGGCAGGCCGGGAATAGGTAGAAAACTTCATCATGGTGGCGTGTGCCTACGGGTCCAAGCAAGAGAGAGAGGCAGGGGATTGTAGAGTCTATGTCAGGGAGCCTAAGGGAGCTATATCTGGGGAATTTTATTTTCTTTTTATTATACAACTCCATGGAGAAAGTGTTACTGAAATCGCACCTCAAAGAAGGGCAGATCTTAGATTTGAGTAAAAGGCAATAACATTCGAGGCGGAAGAAAGAGCCTGAGCAAGAACACACACAGACAAGCACAGCGTGTACTCAGAGAGAAGTGCTGAGTCACTTGATAACAGCAGGAAGGCGGGAAGGCGGTAGCAGGTGAGAGTGGACTACACAGTGGCCACTGTAGAAAGCAGGAGTCGGTAAGCATTTTCTGCAAAGGGCCAGATAGCACATCAGGCTACGTAGGTCTTGCAGGGTCTGTCATGATGACGTAACGCTGCTGTTACTGTGAGAAAACAGCCTTGGACAAGGCATGAATGAACGGGTGTGGCTGCGTTCCACTATGACCTCATTTGTCAGAACAGACACTCAGTGAATTTGACCCTCAGTTCACAGTGTGTGGACCCATGATGCCCGTGAATCGGTTAATCAGCCTCATTCAAGTACAGCTGAGAAACTGGCATCTTTAAAGTCTCAAATTTTCCTGTCATTAGGGAACTAGCATTTTGCAGTAATTGCTTTCAATTGGCACCCACATTACGAAAATGTCAAATATAAAATTTCATGAAACAATCTGTGTTCACTATGAACTATGTTACCATGGTTTCTACTATGATTTTTTAAAATTAATTCATACAAATATAATATCTAAAGTTGGTATTTACTGCTCTTATAAGTCCATACAATGTGTTAATAGGGACTATAAATCTCCCAATTTATTGAAACAACAAAGCTAAATGACTAGGTAGGATTTTCTTGTTTTAAAAAAATACTATTTCATACAAGGTTTATAAAATATATGCATTTTTAAATATATTTTTATTTAATATACTTTATTGATTATGCTATTATAGTTGTCACAATTTTCCCCCTTTGCTCCCCTCTGCCTGTTACTCCCTTCTCTCCAGCAATCCCCCCCTTAGTTCATGTCCATGGGTCATACATATAAGTTCTTTGGCTATTCCCTTTCCTATACTGTTCTCAATTTTGTACCCCTGTTTATATTGTACCTACCAATTATACTGCTTAATCCTGGCACCTTTTCCCCTGTTCTCCCCATTCTCTCTCCCAGCTGATAACCTGTTCTGGTTGTTCACTTAGTTTGTTTTTTAGATTCAGTTGTTGATAGTTGTGAATTTGTTGCCTTCACAGTTTTGATCTTCTTTTTCTTAAATAAGTCCATTTAACATATCATTTAATAATGGCTTGGTGATGATGAACTCCTTTAGCTTTACCTTGTCTGGGAAGCTCTTTATCTGCCCTTCTATTCTAAATGATGGCTTTGCTGGGCAGAGTAATGTAGGTTGCAGGTCCTTGCTTTTCATCACTTTGAATACTTCCTCACAGTCCCTTCTTGCCTGCAAAGCCTTTGGAGAAATCAGCTGACAGTCTTATGGGAACTCCTTTGCAGGTAACTCTCTGCTTTTCTCTTGCTGCTTTTAAGACTCTCTGTTTATCTTTAACCTTTGGCATTTTAATTATGATATGTCTTGGTGTGTTCCTCTTTGGGTCCAACTTGTTTGGGACTCTTTGTGCTTTCTGGACAGTATGTCTATTTCCTTTGCCAAATTAGGGAAGTATTCTTTCATTGTTTTTCCAAATCAGTTTTTAATTTCTTGCTTGTCTTCTTCTCTTTCTGCCACCCCTATGATGCAGATGTTTGTATGTTAAAAGTTGTCCCAGAAGTTCCTAAGGCTATCTTCAGTTTTTTTAATTCTTTTTTTCCTCCTGCTGTTCTGACTGAGTGCTTTTTCCTTCCTTGTGTTCCGAATCATTTGATTCTTGGCTCCATCCTCTTCACTATTAGTTCCCTGTAGATTTTTCTTTATTTCACTTAGCGAAATTTTGCCATACTCAGTGAGTTCTTTGAGCACCCCAATCACCAGTGTTTTGAATTCAGCCTGATAGGTTGGTTATCTCCATTTTGTTTAGTTCTTTTTCTAAACAGCAGGTTTGTCTGTTCTTTATTTGGGCTGTATTTCTTTGTCTCCTCAATTTGGCAGCCTCCCTGTGTTTGTTTCTACGTATTAGGCAGAGCTGCTTTGACTCCCTGTAAAAGGCACCTATGAATTGGGTGGGGTGGAGCCGTAGGTAATAGACAGGATAGGGCAACATGCTTCACCTCTTTGTGGCTCTGTGTGGGTGGAGGGCTAAGAGAGGGGTTGATGCCACTGCCTGGTTTCTGGAGGTATGCCCTGCACTCATCCCATTTCCGGTCACTTCACCCACTTCCTGTATGTGACTGGTGCCCTTCCAGCAGTTGCCCTGCTGGTGACTCCCAAGTGGGTGGGTTTGCATATATTCTAAGTCCATGTTGGCCCTTTAAATAAACTCTCCTGAAAATCTGGCAGTTTCTTCCTCCATCCCAAACTCCACTGGTTTTTACAGCCAGCAGTTACCGGGATTTATTTTCCTGATGCTGGGACCCAGGGCTGTGCAGTCTGGTCTGGTGCTGGTGTTCACTTGCTCCCAAGGCACCCCTCCTGATTTTTATCCACCACATGTAAATGTGGGGCCACCCACCATGCTGCCACCACTGCTGCCTCTCCATGTCACAAGGGTCTCTGCAACTCCACCCCTCCTGCCCATCTGAATGAATGTGGCTTCTTTAAATCCTTGCTTGTTGGACTTACATACAGCTTGATATTCTGATGGTTCTGGCTGTTACTGTATTTTTGTCATGCATAATGCACATCATCTTTGCCCAAATTTTTGAGGGAAAAATAAGGATGCTCAATATACACAGGTAGTACTGCTTTGTTACTGGTACATAATATTTCTTATAACTTGTATCTGTTCTTGTGTTTTGTAATTATTTGTCACACAAAATTTCTTGTACCACAACATGTTCAAAAATAGATGCTAAAACTCCTTAATAATACAAGAAAAACAAGTATCTAAATACAAATAAATAAGTAATTGAATTAAAAAATTAAAACAAAAGATTTTTTTTCCTGAAAGTTTGGGCCAAAAATGTGGGTGTGAGTTACACAGAGCAAAACATGGTATTTGTTTTGAGCTCTGATTGTAATTCTCCCTGTGGTTGTGGGAGGAGGCGGTAAGTGTCTCCCTATGCCTCCACCTTGATGGGAAGTCTGCAGTAATAAAATACATATTTTTGATAAAACATTTGAGTTCTTGGGAATGCTTAAAGCAATACCAATTGCTCAATTATATCAAAATGCTTCCAAAGCAAATTGTAAACATTTAAATATCTGTACTGCCAATGGCAAAGGCAATGACAAAACTTGGACACCTTAGTTACCCTGACTAGTCAAAAAGCGTTAAATAGATGGTATTATAAAGGGTAAAGGTCGAAACACCTCAGGGAGTTTGCCATATAAGATAGATGATGAAGATGCGTATGTATAGCTACAGGGCAGCTCTCTGATCATTGTTCTGCACAGCAGTGTGTTCCCATGGTTTTTTATCATTAGGTGCAAACATTCCCGAAAGAGTTTTGTGTGGTTTTGGAAAATGCCAGTGAGCACAGTTCTCTAAGGCAGGCCCAGCGGACAGCCTCCGCAGGGCAGCACAGCTGCGAGGCTCAGCCTGCTGTCCAGGAACAGCCTGCTCCCCAAGTGCTGCCTTCAAAGGCCTTGGGAAAGGTGAGGAGATTCCTTCAAACCACAGTATTCACAAAAGGACAAAGACTTGAAAATTATGAGCTAGGGTTAGAGATTCCGACATAGTACTGAAAAGGAACTCCCAAAAGAGCAAAGGGAGCAGAGAGGAGGAAATAATCACAGAAATGATTTTTAAAAATTCACAAAGGTGGAGTAAAACACTAGGTGTCACACTGAAGGGAAATAAAGGGATGAATGCAAACCATGGTAATGTCTGAACAAATTTCTTCATTCCCAGAGGAAACCATGCCCATAGCGCCCGTGGAGAGAACGTAAATACTCAGGGACGAGAATCAGGATGAATCCAACCATGGCGCTTACAACAGATAGAACAAATCCTCACAGTCTAAGGGGAAATGAACTTAAACTTGGAAAGCTGTTAGCATTGGAGAAAGAGGGCAAAGAGCACTCGAGCATAACAGGCCTTAGGACATGGAGGCTCCACAGAATGTCTGTGAAAAAATTATGCAAAAATGCATTCCAGGAAAAAAAATGTTATCCAAAAAAAAAGTGATAATGAAGGAAGTATGGGGCATAAAACAAGTTAACATTTATATTTGGGTCTAAATAACTAATGACAATATTTTTAAGTACCATTTTTTTTACCTCATTCATTCATTTATTTTGCAGAAATGTGAGATTCTTGTGGTCAGAAACTGTTTCTCTTGTTCAGTCCTGTAGCTCCAATGCATAAAAGCATCCATGATGCATCATAAGCATGTGTGACACGTTTGTTGGATTTGATTTTTAACTTGTTAGCAGCTACCCTGTCTCTGTTCTCACAACTGTTGGCCTCATAGCCACACTTGTCTCCCTATCCAGTGGGTATCCCCGTCAGTCCCTGAAATACGACCCTAAACAGCACCCTAAATATTCCCCTCATTTTGTCTTTCTGCTACTTTTAGTTTGCCAATTTCAAATTCCAAGCTACAAAGAATTGCACATGAGAAATGTGCCATTATAATTTTTGAGAGGCAACCTCTAATGGGCCTTCTCTACACCCTACAGCCTTGCTCTTTCTGACATTCTCCAGCACGCTTTTAATATCAACTTTATTGAGGAATAATGTCAAGATCATAAAGCACACCCACTTTAGGTATATGACACGCAGAACTCTGACAAGTGTATACATCAGTGAAACCACCACTACAGCCACAGTTATAAAAACAAATACCTATAATCAAATTTCTCTCGTGCCGACTTGCAGTCACTCCACTCCCAGCGCCCACCACCAGGGGCTGCCCTCAAATGTGCTTTTCCAACTAGCAATGTGGAAGAAAACACGTGAGTAACATGCATATGGGAAGTGATGTGGTGGGGGGGAAGAAAACTCATGTTAAGATTATAATTTCATTTGGAGAATGTGCAACACATTCATGATGATTAGCTATAAAAATCCAGAGAAAAGCTTACTGCAGAAAAAAGAAAACCCAAGATATATTATTATAATTGCCAAACAAACAAACAAACAAATGAAAACTTAAGCTATCTAATGGAAGGCAGTTGGGCAGTTGTAGGCAGAAAAGAAAAAAAAAAAGGAAGCCCAGTAAAAAAAATACCCATAAAACATAATGTGTTAGGAGTCAGTCTCAACCCATACATGCAAAGATGTGACAAAAACTCTATCTGCTTACTAAAAGACGGGCACCTAGATTGTGTTTTAAAAATAGAGAGGCAGAAAGACAAAGAAGTACATTTTAAAATATGCTATTTATAAGAAATGGAACAAAAAATAAAATGGTATGGACACCAGTATGGTGGTTACCGAAGGGAAGGAGGAGTGGGGATGAGGAAGGTAAAGAGTAAAGGGGGGCAAATAAATGGTGATGGAAGAAGGTTTGACTTTGGGAGGTGGGCACACAGTGCAATATACAGATGATGGATCATAGAGTCGTACATTAGAAACCTATATAGTTTTATTACCCGTCACCTCAATAAATTTAATAATTTTTGTAAAGAAATGCTCTGGCTGGTGTGGCTTAGTTGGTTGGAGCATCGTCCCATAAACTGAAAAGTCATGGGTTCGATTCTCTGTCAAGGCGCATCCTAGGGTGTAGGGTGCAGGTTCAGTGCCTGGTTGGGGCATGTGAGAGAGGCAACCAATTGACGTTTCTCTTTCACATCGATGTTTCTCTTCCTCTCTCTCCCTCCCTTCCCCTTTCTCTAAAATCGAAAAGCATGTCCTTGGATGAGGATAAAAAACAAATTAAGAAATGCTACAAAAAGCTTAAAAATGCAAGAAGAGAAAAAGGTATGTTAAGCAAATACACATACAGTAATAATAATACTAGAATAATTATGCTTCAAATGATAAGGGCTAAGCAATACAAAAGATAATGCACATGGATAAAAATTACAACCTACAACAAGATACAATAATCATGAAGCTTCATGCATCTAATAATATAGTTTCAAGTCAAACTATATAGAGGAAAAATAAGGGGTTAATAAAGATCTTAAAACATTTTCCCGAAAATTATACTTAAAAATGAGTAGGGCTATGGTCTGTGGTAAGCAAGTAAGCTGGCTTTCAAAAAAAAACACGTGGATTTGTAACATTTGCCAATTTCTGTTATGTAAATACCCTTTCACACTGATTCCAAGTCAATGGTTTAACCATTAGCTCACAAAATGTCTAAAGAGTTCATCACAGGCTGTCACAAGTCCGTGAGGGCTGGCTCCGGCACGCCCGCTGCCCGTGATCAAAATGAGAAAGGCCGAAAGAGCAGCAGGTCTGCACAAAAATTCAGGAGTTCAGTTTTGAAAACAATCAGTTTCATGATTATTAGCCAATTTTATCTAGAAATGGAGAGAGAATGGATTTCAGGACAGAGGTCTTGGGAGAATCATGGAGTATCGCTAATATACCAAATAAGCAATGAATCAGCAAAGAAAACCAGGGACCTCTTTGCTTCACTATCAGTCTGCTCAGCAGACATTTACTGAGTGCCTTCTGCGGGTCTGGCCCTCCGGCTGCAAAGGTGAATAAACATAGTCCCTATCCTTTAGGAAAGTACAGAAACACATTCATACGTTCATTATGTACTATAAATGCCAAGACAGTCTGGGTCTCCAGATTTTGATACTGAGAGAAAACATCCTAGAGGAGATGACAAAAATAAATTACTTTGGAGGATAATTAAAGTTAGCAGTCTAAGAAAAGAGAAAGGGCTTTCCAGGCAGAGGGAGAATGGTGGGCAAAGGCACAGGGGCATGAAACGGTCGGAAGCGGGCACCGGCACTCCAGCCCTCCAATTTCACTAGCAGCCAAGCTGGAGAATGGGCGTGGGCGCGGTGTGATAAGTGAAAAATGCTTGGAGTCAGGGACAGTGCCCTGCTTGACCTGGGGATTTGCTCTTCCTGGTGTGCACGAGGGCAGGGGCATGATCAAACCTGAGTTGGATGTGGATCATCTTGACGGGTGCGCAGGAGATGTCCTGAAAGGAATCAAGGCTGAGGGTAGGAAAACGTGTCAGTGATTATTGTAGTTATCCACGTAAGGAGCGAAACTAAGGAAGTAGTAATAGGAACTGGAAGGCAGTAATAGTGTTGTTTATTGGAATACTACTTCCCAGCAAAATTGGCAAGTCTCGCTGGCTGCCTGGGTATGTAGGGCGTGGGAGGAGGGGGAGTCTAAAATGATTAACAGGTTTTATGGCTTGGAAGGTCAGAGCCGTGGGCTACTAACTGAGATTGGAAGAGAGACAGGCCTGGTATGAGGGGAAGATGACTCACCCAGACGTGTTTAAGTCTGGAAAGTTGCTGGGAGAGCAAAGAAATGTGCCCGAGGGCAGAGGAATCAGCAGATTAGAAGTTCAAGAGCTGGCAGGGCTGGAGATAGAACACACTGGCTTAAAACCTGGAGTTCAGAGGAGATTATGCGAGGAGAGCATGGAGAGAGAAAGCTGCAGTGAGAAAAGGAAAGAACAACAGTCTTTAACCTTCCTTTCGATGACGATGACGGCTTCCGCGAAAGTCTTCCAAGTGCGTCAGGTTACTGGTCAAGGCCCAGAGGATCACGCAGCAAGCCGTTCCAGCACTTGCAGGGAGTTCGCTCCCTGGAATGTAAGGAGCCCTCTTTTTCAATTTGAACGTTTCTGAAATTGGGTCACATCTTATAAATGATCTCTATCCTCATCCCCAGAAGAGGTGTTATTAAAAAGAGTGTGCTTCTTCAAAAATTGATGGTGTTTCGGGGCAGGTTCTCAGGGAAGGAGATGCTGACTGATTTATGTGCAGGAGGTATACTGGGGAAGGCAAGAAAGCTGACTTGGGCGGAGGAAGAATGCAGGCCGCTCTCCAGCCGCTGCCCGGGGTTTGTGGGGCCCCGAAGCTGGGGCAGTCCTCTGCAGTTGTACCAGCTGGGGACGCAGGGCCTTTGTAACGCTCCCCTCCCCTCAAAGAGCACTGGAGGGAGGCTGCCCCTGGGGACAGGGTGTGGCCTTTGAAAGGACAGTTTTTCCTAGAGAGGACTGTCGGCTGAAAACAAGCAAGCAGCACTTCCCGTATCTGGGACCACAGGGTTTTCATTCCCGAAGGAGAATATGGCCATGGCATGGCATTCGCTATAAATGATATTAAGAATGAAAGAAATATAGCATTTTTATCTCAATGGGATTTGATAGCAACATGATCATGAAGTATTAAACACAAATTTTGTCTGGCACAACCTATTTAAAAATCAAATTGACTAAAAGTTCAGGTCATGTGAAATCCTACCCTGATTGGAATAAAATGGAGAGAGAGAAAGAATTATTCCTAGAAATTAAAAGAAGTATATAAGATCACAAATGGTATTCACTGCACAATTCCTAGGGATTTACTGAAAACTTCCCCAGCAACGAAAGAGTCCAACAGCAGTGCTAAGTGCTGACTTACGGAGCACTTAGAAGGAGAGGCAGATTTAACACAAAAGCAGTGTGGCTTCAATGGCTTTTTGCAATGCCTGTAGTGGGGAAGCAACAGCCCTAGCCCTGGGGAGGTAGGGGGACATGGAGGGCAGCCCCGAGGGTGGTTGCCTTCTACCTCCTGGAAGTCATCCTGGGTTTGCAGCAGGTGCTGTCAACAGGCAGGCTGCCAGCACTTCCTTCAATCTGTTTGGATTCCGAGCACAATCTAACCCCCAAAAGGCCTCGTGGAGTATCTGGACCTTATCTGCGTGACTCTGCGGACGTGGATACAATGCATCAGAGCCACTATGTCCCAGACTCTCAGACACATTACCCTCCCTGCCTCCAACTCTCACAGCAAGACCTTCCAGAAGCGGCGGGGAGGATGGGCAGTGGACAGAGAGCAGGGGCTGCCTGGCCAAGCTGGAGTCCCTTCAGAGGCACAGGCCTCTCTGAGGTCTTGCCCATGAAACCCAAAAGCTGCGCTTCTCCCAGGCCCCCCCCCCAAAGAGGAGCTGCCTGAGCAAGAAGCTGTGGAGGAAGTGCGAAATGTGTTATTTCCAGCAATGCCGTTGCGGTAAATTAATATTTCCTAAACCATCACTGATAAAAGTAACAAATTTCAATCTACTTTGGTAGAGAAAAGAATATATTTTATTTTGATTCTCCCTATAGAAAATATTAAAAGTCATTATCATGTAAAAAAGGAAATATAGGTGCATGAAGATGAAACTTTGTAGGAAATAAAGTGTACGAAGATGATTCAGATGTTCCTAAATCATGATGTTAATATTTTGCGATGTTTGTGGTATTTTTCAGTTTTCTTCCTATCTAAATAAAGCCTTGAAAATGTTCTAGGTGACAAATTTTGTATTTATAATTTAACATTCTTTTTCACAAAGAGAGCCAAACACCATACAAACCTGATTCCTAAGTTCTCTCTCACTAACTTAATTGATCTAATCAGGTAAATTTATGAGGTCCATGCTGTCGTTATTCTAATTCACAGGTGAGGAAGTTGAGGGCAAAGAGCTTAAGAAACTTGCCAATAGTAACTCGAAGAGGACAACGCAGTGTTGAGATTTGAACCTGCCTTCTGGGCTGTACTGAAATGGGCAATTTACAGGTTATTTTGATGTACTTTGATATGCGTCCTTCACATGTCATTCAACATTTACCAAGCTCCTGTTTGGTGCTGGGTAATATTGGGTGGATCTGAGAGAGTTCTTACCCTCACAAACCCTAAAGACAAGTGAGGAGACCCAAAACGCATAATCAAATATAAAGGTATTAAAAATGCTATGAACCAATAAAGGAGAAATTGGTGAATGAAACGTTCTGATCTGCCAAGTGAAAGAGTGTGAGCAATGATGTACAAACCTCTGATAAGCCTTCCTTTCGTTCGCAGAACATTGGGGAGATCATGCTATCATGTTCTAAAAATTTAACACAAGACAGTGGGTATGTTTGGGACAATACATTCTAAAACTTTTGTTTCAGGGGTAATGAACAGGTGTTTTCTGAATGCCCACGACATGACTGACATTTTGACAGGCATTTGGTGATCTAATCAAGAAGAAAGAAATAACTGAGGTCCTATAATTTATCTTCTTTTTTCTACGAGGAAGCTGAAGCGAAAAGATTCACAGCATCTACTCTAAGAATCACTTTATTTAAAGGAAGACTTTCCTTAAGGACCACAGTCAGATACCATTTTACCTTTTCCCCACCCCAGCTTAGGCCATTACTGCTCTTCTGGGCTCCTGTTCTTTTGTGGGCTGCTTGCTTCATACATAGTGAGATCAGGAGCTTTTTAACATTTGTTAATGATTAATGACACCTTGAACATCTAAAAGCCAATTCCTCAGAAAATGCACATGAACACATATCCAACAATTTGGACAAAATCATCTGAAGTTAAAATGTTCATCCCTCTAAACATCTCAGGATCTCAGGTTAAGGACCCTTCTTCTAGATTGCTGGCCCTATAAAATAATTTTTGTAACTCACGTCAGTAACAAATACCCATAAAATAGGTTTATCTGTGTGTCTACTATACAGCCTAGCACTGCAATAGAAGCTCAGTAAATTTCTTGATTTTAAGTACCCCAAAGTGATGTTACAGCCAACAGGAGACACAGAACCAGCCACACGCCCCCTGCCTGGTCATATCTTACCTATCATAATCTTTCCTTAATAAAAACAAACAGATGACCCATAATCATTGTCATTGTGAGCTCACTTTTATAGAGGAGGTAAAATAAACCTTAAAGCACAGTCTCAGCATAACTACTTGGATATGACTATACATGCAATAAATCTCATGTTTAGGAAAGGATATCCCTGCAACATTGAAGGTACTCAATAAATGCTTGCGCAGTGATTGCGACTACATGAATAAATGAATAATAAAGAAGAATGGATAAATGCTACTGCAGTGGAGAAGGCTTTGGAGAAGGTAGCAAGTGAGGTTAATACTAAAGAGTGAATACAATTCAAATCTGAAGTAGGAAGATGTTCCAGCTAATACAGACCCAGCTTCAACAGTACAATCAGAGTATGAGAAAACCGGAGAGGCGCCACTGACTGGAAAGTACTGAAAGAAAATGCACTTGACAAGGCAGGTTGGAGCTGGATGGCACGTGACCTTCACAGTCAAGCTGAGGAATCTGATTTAATTTTCTGGGCAATGGAATACAATTTCGCATTCTTAGACTGTGATGGTACACTTGCAGCTGTGTAACCAAAACGAAAAAGTCACAAACGATTATTTAACAGCAGCCAGTATAAACACTCAGGTCAGTTGTTTACTTGTTAGACAAACCATTGCTCTAATCTGTTAAATATCCTTCTACTTTCATAACTTCATTTATGATTCTTGGTCATCAACACTCATCCCTGTTACAGGAAAGGAAAGATTCTCACTTCTTCAAGAGGGAGAATTCGCAGCTGATGGCGTGAAGAGCCCACGTGTTCATTCTTAGCTGGACAGGCACAGGATTGATTGGTCACCATTAGGTGAAATCCTACGTGAAATTCCCCAGCCTGCCCAGCACACATGCCCTGCAGGAGCTTCCATCTGCATTGTGACCCTATTTGTTACTGTTGCTTCCTTAACTGTATTTTTTAAAACTTTGCTTTATCAAATATTCATATTGTTTCTGTATTGCTGGTCATTATTCAATCTCTATATAAACCCATTCACAGTATGTTGGGTTACAGCCCCCTTCAGAACTGTAACTAGAGATAAAAGTGAAAAGTGGCCAATGCTTTTCGCCCCAGGAAATCTCTACCACGCCCTCTCCAGCCTAAAAGCTTTATTCTTCCCTGTCAGCATCACCTTTTCCACCTTCAAACAAATATCATACTGTTGACTGATGTAAAAGTAAACTTTGCATGTTGTCTTAATATACAGACAAGATAAACATGAGCCAGAAGCTATTAAATAACCTGTTCCAGGTTCACATAGTTAGCAGAACAACCCAGAGGAGATGCTAACTAAGTCCATATTGTTTCTGTGATGCCACACTCTCTCCTTTCGCTAACTGTTCAAGCAACTTTCCAATGCTCGCTTTCTGGTACGCGCGTGTGTGTGCACACGCGTGCATGTGTGCACGCGTGTGCACAGGTGTTTGCCGCTGCAGAGAATGAGAGAAAAAAATCTCTGCTGTTATAGATCTTATATATTTCAAATGTGACTACAGACTCTGTGTATGGGTTTAAGCATGCAGAGGGAAAATAGCACCGACATTCTGATGGAAAGTTCTAGCTCATATCTCACACTTTAAGTTGTTTTGTTTGAAAGTTCGATAGAAAAATCTGTAACTAGATAAAATTAATTTTATTTGTGGGATTTCACTACCAATGTTTTCCATGGTTAGACTCAGCGCACAGAACACAGAGTTGTCATCATTAAGTGTCTTTTTCTTAGTGTCGCATTTTCTTTTACCAAATAGAGATCTTCATTTAAGAAGAGGGGGTATCAATCAGGAGAACAAAGCTGGGGCTGTATTAATCATTTCTGTGCAAAGATAATAAGTGAAATGTGTCTTCATTGTCAACTCTGAACAAATGTTGAGAAAATCCTACAGTTTGGCAAAAACTATTTCTGAAGGAACAAAGGTCAGCTAGAAGAACAAAGTTTTACACTGGTAACGGATAATGGAGTGTACCTATTCAGACGCTGTATCAAATATTGACTGTTAACCAAAAAAAAAGTGAAAAACTATCTAAAAATGTCATTTCTCTCCAGAAATTACTTCAACACTAGCTATAAGCTTGTAAATTAAATTGAAATCTGCAGTCTGTATGATGTCTAAAGAAAATAATGATTCTTGGCATCAAAAAAGAAAAATGGGTTGCTTAATTCCAGGGAATTATGTACAACCGAAGGAGAGAGCATGCTTTCTGCACTAACAAGCCCTGATGTCAAGCCAATTAATGGCTGAACATGAGCACCTGCAGAGATTCCCTGGGTTATCATCTGAAAAGATGGTCCTATCATGGGGCAATAAGGCCATGCAGACTGATTGCCTTTTGAGAAGGAAAAAAACAAACATTTTTTCAGTTTCCAGTAGAAAAATATAAAACAAAAATTAAGCAGGAAGGAAAATATGTTAAGAATCCTGTTATTTCACTTTGATTCCCTGGGACACTCATTCTGGAGCTAAGTACTGAATATTTACATCAAATAAACACTATTAGCAGAAAAGAAAATGAAAGAAAATTCTTTCCCCACTCAGAGCATTTCAAGATCGGCGCTACTTGGAGCCACAAAGGCGCAGGGAAACAGCCTGCCTGGCCAGGACCTCCAGTGCCCCTTTTGTCTGCTCATTTCCAAAGGAAAAGGTGAAGAAATATCTGTATTGGTTAGACTCCTCTTTGGATGATGAGCTACCTGTTTCCAGGGAAAGCAAAAGATTACTATGACTTCTATTCCCCCTTTAAAAAAAAAAAAAAAAAGTCTTCTCTGCTTTCTTTTCATTCGGGTAATAAAGTGGAACTGATAAGAAAAAAATAAGGAAGGGCAGAAATCCGGTTTCACAGTGCATCTCATAGAGGAGTTGAGAGTAATTCAGAAGGCACGCTGGGGAAAGAATGGAAACACACCGTCATGGAAGACAGGCACTCCCTCAGGCTCTGCTTTAGTAACATGAGATAGGACGCTGATTAGTCACAGGGTACAGGGAGAACGTTGCTGGGCACCAGCTGAGCTGAGTATCAACGAAACCAACCAGTAAAGATGTAAACCCCGGGTGACATGGCTACACAGTGCAAGTGGAAAACAACGAAGTTTTAATGAGGAAGAAATGACATTCAAGTGAAAAAATCTCCCCCAAATGTTCAATTAATGTTCACTGAGGCCTCTCTGGCAGGAAACACTTCTTCGGAGCTACGTCTAGCAGGGGTGTCCAACCTGCAGCCCGCCAGCCACATGAGGCCCAGGATGGCTGTGAACGTGGCCCAACACAAAATCACAAATTTACTTAGCACATTATGAGATTTTTGTGATTACTTGTGGCAATGTATTTAATGTGGCCCAAGACAATTCTTCCACTGTGGCCCAGAGATGCCAAAAGGTTGGACACCCCTGGCAAGAATAATAAAAGAGGTGAATGGCTGAACATTAATGGTATATGGTGTTGACGATGCAACTAGCCAAGGAAGATACCCATAAATCTTGGTTTGAATGTACAGCAGGGGTGGGCTGGACAAGGCCATTGAGGCCCTGGGAGAAGGGTGGTGGGAGGGATGTTCTGTAGAAAGAGAGCATTAAGACGAAGAGCATGTCCAAAGGATACACCTGGCAAACACAGCTCTGAGGTCAAGCTAACGTTCCAGTTCTGACCTCTTAATAGCACACAGGATGGCAACTCAGAAAGACAGCTTCCGATCAAGTTTTATGGGACTTTTTCTTTATCACCAAGACATAAAGTCATCTCCGTGAAGGCAGCTTTACCACAAAACTTCCCATCGAGGGTTTGAAAGAAACAGAACCATCTGACAAGTCTCTGATGTTCAAACAACAAAATAATAAAAACGGTAATACAATATTCATTCAGTAGAATGAAGCATATAAAACCCAGGAGATAACTCACTTCTGGACATGGTATCGGTGGTATTGGGCTTCCGCCTCGAACACTCCTAGTCCCACAACTCCCTCCGGCTATAATAAAATATTGCTACCCAGCTAGAAAATCAACACATTGGCTTCCAGAGCACATGGCCTCAGTGGTTTTCCTATGAGAATCCTACAGCTTTATGAAGCCACGTACTGACAGGATGGCAGTGTTAAGAGAAAATAAAACCAAAAGAAAAACAGATAAACATCTGTTTTTCCCTTGCACAAAGGCATCATTGCAAACGTATAGTCGTACAGGTTCTTGCATAGTGAAAATTCCTTTTGTTCTTCGCATACTGAATGGCATCATGAATAGTTTTGTTCTGTTCTGGTTGCTATTTTCCCAACTTTATTACCAGAAAAATCGTTCCCTATGTGCAGGTTGCCCATAATATCCACCCTTCCAGGAAGAGAAGTTGTAGCTCAGACCCCATTTCTAATTTAACTGTTCATTTAATTTTCTTTAACACTTTAAAACATCATATGGATGCTTTGACTTGTCACAACTGGGCCATCAATTTTGAGGAAAACCCATCAGAATGACAACACCAGTGCCTCATACAACACATTTCACAAAGAAAGAAAAAACAACTTCGCTAAGACAGCGCATCCCCACTCTGGCTATAGTCCGCTATCACGCGTGATGTCGGTGTTTCAGGATTTTGGCAATTTATTTTAGACAGCAGAAATGTTAATGTCTCATTAAAGTAAGAACAGTGAAACATAAATTGTGACTAAATAATATTTAAATACTGTAGAAGATATTACTGAGGCAATAAGAGAAAAAGGAAACAAAAAGCAAAAAACTTAAGAAGAGCAGAGTACACAAAAAATTGGAACCCAAGAAAGAATTTTACTTTTTTAAAATATTTTATTTATTTATTTTTGGAGAGAAGGGAAGGGAGAGAGAAAGAAAGGGAGAGAAAGATTAATGTTTGGTTGCCTCTCATCTGGGCCCCACTAGGGACCTGGCCTGCAACCCAGGCATGTGCCCTGACTGGGAATCAAACTTGTGATCCTTTGCTTCGCAGGTCCACACTCAACCCACTGAGCTACAACAGCCAGGGCAAGAATTTTACTTTTTAAAGATAGAAAAATAATCCTTAACTTGATTAAGTATGGTAAGCCCCAGCACATCCCAATCAATTTTACTGTATTATTCACACACAGTGTAAACTTTTTTCATATATCTTTATGAGATCCAACAAACAAATTTCTAGGCAGTAAAGTTGACATAAATTAAATATTTCCAGCAACTTGGAATCTGACCAAAGTATGTCCAATATGTGTTTATAACAATAGAATTTTGGAACTGCTCATTGTATAGTCAGGGACAATGAGTTTCAGAGATGCGTAGTGACTTGTCCCAAATGACTCAGCTATGGAGATAGCCAGGTTGGCATTGTTTCACCGTTCCTAACACAACTGAGCTGGTTATAGTCTAATGCTCTGTCCGATCTGGTAAATCATGGGGGGGGGGGGGGAGAAGATTCCTTTCATTATCTGAAGGAATAAAAAAAGAAGATTCAAAAGGTGACAACAAAAAAAAATCAATGGTTCTTTCAAAGAAAGATCATACACTCAGTAACCTAAGAAATATATGTCACATATGTGCTTAAGTTATTTAAAATCAACAAAATGGCACGTGGCTGCTTTCTCATCATTGTGTGCACCAGATAAAATACTCTGCTTCATAAAAGTCCATGTGGTCTCTAGTTAATGGTAGCTTTATGTGATCAAGAATGGGATTTTTCTTGATTGACTTTATATCTTCAGCAGTCCCCTTAGCACATTGCTGTGGGAATTAAAGTCAATGATCTCTGAAAAGTGTTTAAATAAGGAGAAAAACTACAATTGCACACAAATCTCCAAAAGAAACTAAAATGAGCATGGTTCTCAGTTAACCAAGTTTTTCAAGTGTATTCTTAAGATAAGCAGAAGGGAGAGACAGGGTACAAAGCACAAATCAAAGCTTGAAATAAAATAGGGCAGACTAAACTGGTGTTAAGTGCAATTCACAGAACTGTGTAGAGCACAATAAAACCTAATTCACATGATTCTTGGCCATCTGGATCTCGTATTTTACAGGACCAATGTGCATGTAAAGCTTGTACTGGAGCCCTTTAAGGCAATACTTTTTATAGCACTCTGGTGCCAACGCAGTCTGGCTAGAGAGCAGTAAGGCTGGTTTCCATAATTAATGCCCATGGATAAAACCAGGCCCGCTGATGAATGTGGTACAGGAACGAACTCTGTAGTCCAACCAAACCTAGGCTTGGCCTTCAACTACTCTGTCAATTACTATTTTGAGTAGATAGGGTGTGGGAAGCAGAAATCCTACCCTAAATGTGACTATCATTTCATCCCTTGTTGTGTTACATTGTAGGGCACATATGGCACAGTGGGGACATTATTGGGGAGGGGAGGGGGAGGAGTGGTTAATGTAATCACATGAGCCCTCAAAAGCAGAGAACATTCTCCTGGCTGGCGGCAGAAAGAGAAGCCGGAGAGACTCGTATCATGAGGACTGCGCATGCCTTCTTCGCTGGTCTGAAGACTGAGAGCTACGAGAGAGGAGTGCTGGTGGCTTCTAGGAGTGGTGAGGGTCCCCTGCTGACAGCCAGCAAGGAAACAAGGACCTCACTCCTACAATTCCAAGGAATTGAATCTGCCAATAACCTGAATACGCTTGGCAGTGGATTCTGTCCAGAGCCTCCAGGTAAGAGCCTAGACTGGCAGACACCTTAATTATTACCTGTCAGCCCCTGAGCAGAATACCCAGTGAAGTGTATCTGTTCTTCTGATCTGAAGAACTGTGGTGTAATTAATGGGTGTGATGTTTTAAGTCACTAAGATTGTGATGATTTATAACAGGTTAGAAAACAAATACTTAGGTCAACTTATTTAACTTCTAGAGCTTCTGAAAAACAGAGCGGATACAAATCCGAAGTGGCTGCAATAAGGAGAATGAGATGATGTGCACAATGAGCCGAGCACAGTATTTAGCATGCGGTAGGAATTTAAGATGCAATGACTGTACCTTTAAATACTTTATTTTATGAAACTTCAGAGATTTCTGAGACATTTTATAAGTCAACCTTTCAGGGAATACCCTGCAAAATAATCTGGGTATTACTTTTGCCTAGATTCCCCTATACCTTGAAGAGACCTGCAGGTTTGTGAAATTAAAACAGATGTGCGAAATCAAAATAAAGTTTCGTATAAGATATCACAATAAATTGACCAGGTGACTCCACAAAACACACGTTAAAATAAGTGGTTGATTTGCACTTGATTCTAAACATGCTATGCCAGTTGAACACACAACAACACGAACAATAAAAACTAGATATCCTAGGGTTAGGATCCTCATAAGTAAACAAGGGTCACAGGTGCTCCAGGTTGTGGTTCTCTATTACCATAAAGAAGAGCTGAAAAGTTACCTGAAACCTGCACATAAATCTAATATCAACTTTAGCAAAACTTTCTAAATTTAGGACCCAAATGGGAAAGATCCAGTTCTTAATCAACATTCTATTTGCTTACATTGTTCGGCTGTCTAAATAACTCACAGTTATGTAAGTACAAGTGCAAGTTGAGAGAAAAGGGCAGATCATGAATTATGTTGGAATATTAGAAATGGCATAAAAAAGTACAGTGTTTGTTCTGAGAGAAGACAACCTATATAATAAACTGAAGTGTGGATTTCAGTGATTGCTATCAGGATGAAGCAGGCATCTTTATACATAGGAGATAAACAGACCAGAGTTAGGGGAAGGGGCCGAACTGCAGAATGGGAGTTGAAATATATTGTGGGATGATAATAAACATATGATCTCTTACTTATGTCACAAGAGGCAGACATGATGGAAAAGCTGCCATTTAATACGGAGAGCTCTGTTTAATACAGAGCTCTATCTGAGGACAGTAGGACCGTGAGGTTATCATCATTCCAGGGGGCCCAAGGAAGCTGTCGAAAAGCTACAGGAAGCAGAAGGATATGGTCAAAGCAGGAAGTGCCGTGATGCAGAATGGCAAAATTGAGGAATCTGGTTTGGGTGACCACAACTCGCATAGCCATGTGCTACAGGAACGGCCAACGATACACAGTCAATCAAGTATCATCACATCCTCAATCATACAAAGCAACCATTTAACAAGAAACCATGTGAATACTTAAACACAGATCATCGTATGTTTTCTCTTACTCACTGCCAAACAACTACGGGTCCTGATCCAGAAAAAAAAAGGCTTCTATATTTTTTTTAAATTTTTTTAAAGAAGAGTTCAGGTTTTGTTGTTGTTGTTGTTTTAATTTTTAGCAATTCCTTTTTTTAAAATATTTTATGTCTTTATTTTTAGAGAGAGGGGAAGGGAAGGAGAAAGAGAGGGAGAGAAACATCAATGTGTGGTTGCCTCTCACACGCCCCCTACTGGGGACCTGGCCTGCAACCCAAGCATGTGCCCTGACTGAGAATCGAACCAGTGACCCTTTGGTTCACAGCCTGTACTCAACCCACTAAGCTACACCAGCCAGGGCTTTTTAATTTTTTTTTAATTGCTGCTCTTGGACAGTTTTCTGTCTTTGACTCCCATCCCAGCCCACCGACCCATCTATTTTATTTTTAATTAGATAAAGAATACAAGGAAAAAACAAAATTTTATTCCAGTCTACTCCAAATTAGCCCATTGAGCAAATGTGGCTCGCCCACTGGAATGCTCTAAGTGCTGTGTGCTATGGAGTGAAACTGCCATGTGGTCAAGGCCAATGTCATGTCTGTTCTCATGGAGCTCTCAGTCCAATGGGGAAAACAGAAAAACCCACAGCAATTATGGCACCGTGAGCATATTCGAGGAGGGTGCTACGGAAATGTGCGATGGAGGTGAGACTTTCTGGAGGAAACAGTGCAGGAACCGGGACCTAGAGGACACACGGCCTTTCCTGAACGAAGAGGGCGGGGACTGATCTGAGCTGAGGGGAGGCTCAGCGAAAGGCTGGAAGACTGAGAACGGTGCTGCATTTTCAAGGGAATCAAAGCCATTCCCTATAGCTGAGAGACTACAATCAATGTATATAATCGTCTACAGACTGGAATATTTTTACTTTTGTTACCTCTTTGTAGTTTTGGGGGGCGTTTTTTGTTTGTGTTTTAAATGGGGTAGCACCAAACTGAAAGCAGTTAAGTGTGTCCCCTGTGATAACGTATGAAGTCTACTGTTCAACCTAGATCCTGTGAATGCTTGTCAATAGAAAATTCTTGCTATTCCCAAATGCCTGAAATCCCTTATTTTGAGCAAAATGGATAAGCTTGTGTTTCTGTTTCGTCATACATACCCTCAAGATTTTGTGGTATGTAAGTTACTGAGATCGCAAATCAACAAAGATGGATTAATGCCACAAAGTGACATTTTGTAGTGGGGTCACTTGAAAAGAAAGGAGACTAACCAGTTAGAGATAGCATTGCAACTACTGGGACAGAGAACTGTACCCACCCCACAATTCTTCTGATACTTCCTATAAAAGCTCATTCTGATGAATATGAAACTTAAAGATAAACAGCACATTTGCATAAGAATCCTAGAAACTAACTTAAAAAGTAACAGACTCTAACCTTTAGTCACCCCAGTCCTGGGAGACTTGCTGACCTTCAACCACCACAAAACCAGAGTGAATGAAACCAGAATGAGGCACCCAAAACACAGCTCGACCAGTTTTGAGATCCTTGTCAGAACGGACTGGGCTGGTCGGCCCGCAGCGCACTTCTCAAGCCCCCCCGCCCCCGCCTTGATCTCTTCATTCTGCTTCCCCTCTCCTTCCTTATAAAGACCTCTGCCTGCACTGAGGTGCTAAGGTGGGCTCTGAGACAATGGTCTTCCTCTTCTCAGGTGGCCGGCGAGGGAATAAGCCTCTCTCCTTCTCACCGGCACCTGCCCCACGGGTTTGTCTTCCGCTGGGCAGGCAGCGGGCCTGGGTCTGGTCACAGGACTAGACTTAAACCACAAAGACAACAAAGTCACTCCCCATCCCTGCGCTATGCTCTCCAAGCCTCTGTTATAGACTGGGATAAAAGAAGAACAATTAAAATATATCTAACTTTTTGTCATGAAGGGATAAAAGTGATAGCTATTAACAATTTATTTCTTACCTCAAATCCACTGAAAACAGTGTGATGATCAATAACGAGACTTTAAGACTTTCAAACTAGTGCATTTTCTCATACATGCAGACAGATCCTTGAGGCCACACAGTGGTTAGAAGTTGTTGTGATATTTCTTTAATTATAAACAACTAATGATTTATAAATTACTATAAACTATATAGAAGGCCTTAAACTATACCTCATTTCATACTATTAGTTGCTAGTAATAATTACTGAAGTACAAAAAAATACAACTGTTAGCCACTCTATATAGGAAAGTATTTACATTTATCACTTTACCATGTTCTACTTATGCTGTCTTCAAATATATAAAACAAAGATAATTTTTCCTATTAACAGTAATAGTAAAAGAATAATTGCTAACAAATGCTACTTATCAGTTATTGTTTGGAGCTATTTCCACTATACGTACTAATTTTTTTACTACAACCATGTAACAAAGGTCTTGCCATCACCCTCATTTCAAAGGTGAGAAATCCGGGGAACGGAGAATCACAGGACTTGCCCAAAGTTACGCAGGCGGTAAGCAGCAGCCCCAGAGCGGGCACCAGACAGCCGGCTGGCATCATGTCCCGACCATTCTGCTGCGCTCCGCAGAATCAAACCAACGCCACCTCCTGCCTGGAAAACGCCTGCTGCCCAGCGTGTCTGAGGCTCCTACCTTGAAAATGAAACTTGGTCAGTAGGGCTGCTTCCAGAGTCGGGAGTGAAAACACTGTCTATCTAGGAAGGCTGGGAGACAGGCTGCCCTCAGGTTCAAAAAGACGTGTAAGCAGACGTTGCAGCCAGGAGCGCGAGAGAGCTGAGAGAAACAGAGGTAGAAGAAGACACGTGGGTGGTAACTCCTCCATGCAAGGGTTGATACCCTCGGGGGAGCAGGTTGAGAGGACATCTGGTGGCAGGCTTAGTTTTGCCCCCCACCTTCCCCTACCCACCTTAAGATTACTGATAAACACCAACAGGGACGCGAGCCCCACTCAAGAAGCAGCCAAAGGTGACTGAAAAACAAAGGCAGGCATCCATTAAGCAAAGAGAAGGATTGAGTGAATACACCCAAGCTTTCTCTCTGGAAGGAATCCAGAAGTTTCTGCCAAAACCCATAGGGAATAGAAAAAAAAGACTGAAGAGACAGCCAGAGGCTTATGTCCCTGAGGCGTTGGCGAAGTGCTGCCGAGCAAGCCGAACCCAGTACAGCAGAGACAGGGTTCTTAAAAGCACAACCAGGTAAGGTAGACGGAGGCTCACAGGCTCTATAGCATCTATCTTTCAACAGGCCCTCCCTCCTAAAGAAAATATTGCTTAAAAAGGATGTGCATCTATTTTCCAGCATATGCAGCATTAAATATTATCTCTATCACAAAATCACTCAACAATTTTTAATAAAATTGTGAAGCCATTTAACCACCACATTAATAAACTGCAGTCATACATCCTGTGCACTTTGTTAATACACAAATTACACTTCTGTAAAGTAAACTTTACTAATAGTAACAGTAGACAGAGCTTAATGTCCCATAAAAAATATTAACAATGTCAGGTTAGGGTTCCACAGGATATTTAGATAACCTATGGCATCAGAAAGTTAAAATTGAGGATTAACCTTACTCATAGCAGATGGTGATAGTGTAGGTGACTAACCCTCACGGGCATTTCACAACTTTCTAAATATCGTGTAGAGACAAAACATACCACCCTGGGAGGCACTGTGCTGAGTGGCTGACTTGGGCAGAAAGGGACATTGTGGCTGCAGAGAGTAGACTGGTGGGTGTCAGAGGCAGGGGTGGGGTGAAGAGGTGGGTGAGGGGGGTCAAAGGGTAAAAAGAAAAAATAAAATTAAAAACAACAACTTAAAAAACCCCAAACAACCGAGAAAGACATCACAAAATCAATGCACAAGAAGTCTTTATGTTATAAATCTCCTTAGCAAGTTTGGTTAGCTGGCTTCTTAACCCATAATAAGTTACTAGTTAAATTAAGGGCTATTTCCACTGCACGCTAGGGCCCCAAGCAGTTCATGGAGTGTGATTCTCCCCTAGCGCCATTTCCACCTGTCCTCAATCACAGCAGACTTGCATTTCAAACTCGGTATGGGAGGTCAATGGTTCCTTCGGAAGCACTCTGCAGAGAGGAAGCTATAAGCCAGATTTTCTGGGCAGCAACTGTTACCTAAAGCAAAGGCTATCGGTCTGCTTGAGCCATGTCAAATGACACAGAGTCCCCAGTAGTCCTCGGGCCTATTAACCTCAATGATCTGTAGCTTTAAGCATTGTATTCTGTCTCCACTGACTATTCTCAACCTGCCACACTGTTCCTTGAATCTTAGTCTAAACTACCATCCCACCTCACTTGGACTATCCAAGAGCACCCCACCCACGAATTTGCTCTTCTCGGACTAGAGATCCTGGTAAAACATATATTGTATCATCTCTTTCGCCACTTAAAAAAATCCTCTGGAGGTTTCTTATTGCCTTTGGGATTCAGCTCAAAATAAATAACACTTGGAATAAACTCTATGGCAATATGAGATCTAGTTCTTGCCTCATTGTTCAAACTCATTACAAGCCACACTCCACCTTCCGCTCCAACACCTCTCTTCCCTGGCCTTTCAAAAAAAAAATCAAAACCAAACAAACAAAACAAAAATATGCTTGTGTGTATACACACTTTACATGACAAAAAAAATAAATGGACTCCATGTTCTCTCAATATAACCAGAAAAAGAAACGCCAAAGAATTTCAAAAATTAGTATTTGCTTCAATGCCACATTTCCTTCCTATAAATGGAACAGAGCTCTGAGGAGCAGAAAACAAAGTTGTTTCTCAATCTTGCTGAATGGACAAAGCAAACTCATTTTTTTCAAGATGACTGGCATACGAAGAACGAAAATATCAGGTATAAACTGAACCGTACACACTCGAATACAGGGTGGTCAGGCGCTCGTGTTTAATAAGATGAGCCACTGTTATCTGAGATTTCAGTAAGACTTGCTTTACTCAAATTCTTCCATCTTAAATTGTCCCATCGGAAAACCATGCCATCATCCGAACAGATGATGATAATTGTTATCGCTCAGTAAGCACCTACCATAACCCAAGAGGCATGCATAACAGGGTAGGGCTTTGGCTCCTGAGCTGTTTGTAGAACCTGGATGAGGCTGGAACGATACCTACAAATTGTTCTGACAAACGATGAAACTGCCAGGGTCAAATTCCGGGCAGCCCAACCTCCTAGACCCTCTACCAACTGCGCCCTGAAAATGTACTTGACAAAAGTCAGCACCCACCCTTTTTTAAAAAAATAATGAGTTCTTCATTAAAGAAATAGAATAATTTCGTAAGATAATACAATCTTCCGTATGCTAATACCAACTTCAAGTCTACTAGCAAATCACTTCAGATATTCCCATTGCATTCAGGAATAAGAATGAGATGCTCTGGTGATATTCTTTGGCATTTTCTTGGAGTTTTCAATTAATGCAAATAATGGCATAAAAATAGAAACTATAGTTATGATTACTCATGGATAAAACCACTACCGGCATATTCTACAATTATTTAATTAACAAAGCTAAGCAAATTACATAAGGCATCATAAGAACTAAAATAGCAAGTTTTATGAGATGGTTTGGAACAAAATAAATGATAAATAAAAGTTACATAACCAATAATTTTCCTATTCATCATTCTATATCTTAACAATATGTAGAAAAATTTATCGACCAGGGGCGTCCAACCCACTGCTCACAAGCCACATTCAGGCCAGGATGGCTATGAATGTGGCCCAGCACAAAATCGTACACTTAATAAAAACATTATGATTTTTTGTGTGATTGTGTATCATAATGTGTTTACTGTGTGGCACAAGACAACTCTTCTTCTTCCAGTGTGGCATAGAGGCAACAAAGGTTGGACACTCCTGATAGCCCCTGATGACAAAATTATACAATATTTAGGAATGCATATAATAAGGAATGTACTGAATATATATAAAAAGTCAATAAAACCAGACAGTTTGAGAAGCATTCTTTTTACTCCTGGAGGGAAACACTGTATATTACAGAGATATTATTTTTCTAAATTATAAGAAATGAAATTGGAAGTAAAATTGACCTAAGATTGACTTAGAAAGTTAAATTGATACTAGGATCTTAACGTTGATAGGGAAAAATCTACTGGTGAAAGTAGTTTTGAGATGGAAAAATAATAAAGAGGAACTACATCCAGTAGATGTTCAAGTTTGCCACAAAACGAAAATAACTTTGTCACCGAAGCATGGATAGATGACTAAATCAAACATGGATTCATGAAGCAGTGGACAAAGGAACATGATTTTTAACAGAGATTCTGAGAAGTCATTGCTTAGCTACTTAGGAGAAAATACTCATCTCACATCCTTCAACAAATTCCAGCTTTAAAAAAACACATCTTGAAAAAATATGTAAGTGTCTAATTCTGGATAGGCTTTTTAAACTTTTGTTTTAAATGTATTGATTTTAGAGAGAGAGGAAAAGGGAGAGAGAGAGAGAGAGAGAGAGAGAGAGAAACATGGATTTGTCAACACCCTGGAGTATCAGAATGACTCTCTAACCAACTGAGCTACCCGGCCAGGCTTCCGGACAGGCTTTAAAGCAATTTTTAAATGCTTAAAAAAATAAGACTGAGAAATTTAACAAAATAAAAATCATTAAGTCTTGTTAAGTCAATGTATAGTAAACAAAATGATAGGATGAACAGACTAAAAAAAAGTGAAATGTGTTAAAATGTACTGGTTTCCTATATTGTAAGGGATCATAAAATTTGGTTTCAAAAAAGAAAAATATTCCTAAATATAAGGCACTAGAAAGTTAATTTAAGAAAATGAAAATATAAACAAACACTTTAAGAAATTCAATGTCTACAAAAATCAAGAATATGAACTAAAATTTTTCTCACTTTAAAAATTTGCAAATATAAACATTTTATAATATTTTTCTGTAAAGGTAATATATTCACATGGTTGAAAAATGAAACAATATGAGGTATTCGTTTAGAAATCATGCCCTGATTCCTGCCCCAGTCCTCCTCATCTTCCCTCTCCCCACCCCCGCGCCGTTAGACGACCATTTTTATTAGTTCCTGCAGATCCTTGAAAATGTCCTTATAAAATGCAAGCAAATTTAGAAATATATGCTTATATTCCCATGTTCCATAAGTAAAATAAAATAACTAGCATTTTATATGAGATTCAGTATTTTTAGTTGAAATACTATTTGTATTTCTTTCTTTCACTTTTATTTTATTTTATTTTTCCTTTTGTTTTTATTGTTGACACTGTTACAGATGTCCCCTTTCCCCCACCTTTGCCCTCTTCCTACCAGTGCCTGCTCCCCCTTAGCTCTGGCCATCACTACACTGTTGTCTGTGTCCACAGAATATATATATGTGTGTGTATATATGTATATGTATATTTGTGTATATGTGTATGTATATGTATATGTACATGTATATATGTTGGTGATCCTTTCACCTTTTTTATCCAGTTCCACCCAACTCCTCCCCTCTGACAGCTGTCAGTCTGTTCCATGTATCCATGCTTCTGTTTCTATTTTGTTCATCAGATTCCACAAAAAAAGTGAAATCATATAGTACTTGTCTTTCTCTGACTGGCACACTTCACTTAGCCTAATAATCTCCAGGTCCATCCATGCTGTTGTAAAAGGTAAGGTTTCCTCCTTACCTATGGCCACGTAGTATTCCAATGTGTAAATGTACCATTGTTTTTTTGATCCACTCATTTATTGATGGGCGCTTGGGCTGTTTCTAGATCTTGGCTATTAGAAATAACACTGCTATGAACATAGGGGTGCATATATTCTTTAGAATTGGTGTTTTGGGATTCTTAGGGTATGTTTTCAGAAGTGGGATCACTAAGTCAAAAGGCAGTTCCATTTTTAATTTTTTGAGGAAACTCCATACTATTTTCCACAGTGGCTGCACCAGTCTGCACTTCCACCAACAGTGCACGAGGTTCCCTATTGTCCACATCCTCACCAGCACTTGTTGCTTACTGATTTATTGATGGTAGCCATTCTGGGGGTGTAAGGTGATATCTCATTGTGGTTTTTATTTGCATCTCTTTGATGATTAGTGAAGTTGAAGATTTTTTTGTATGTCTTTTGGCCATCTGTATTTCCTCTTTGGCGAAGTATCTATTCAGGTCCTTTGCCCATTTTTTAATCAGATTGTTTGTATTTCCCTGGGGTTGATTTGTATAAGCTCTTTATATATTTTGAATATTAATATCTTATCAGATGCATCATGGGTGAAGATGTTCTTCGCCCATGAAGTACAGTGGTTTCTCTTTTCATTTTGTTGTGGCTGCTTTTGCTATGCAGGAGCTTTTTAGTTTGATGTAGTCCCATTGGTTTCCCATTTGTTTATTTTATCTTTTACTTCTTTTGCCCTAAGAAACATATCATCCAAAATATTGCTCTGAGAAATGTCTGAGAATTTACTGCCTATATTTCCTTCTAGGACTTTTACCATTTCATAATTGGCATTTCTTTTAATGCAAACTACCCATTCATGATCCATCATTCTATTGCTTTGTATTCCCCCCATACTCCCACAATTTCTAAAATATTAGAAAGAAAATATCTTGGTGATTTCAGAGGCAAATTTTTTCCCAGTTTATCATTCTCCTTTAGAATTTCCCCAGAGTAAGTTGGGTTTTTTGTTTTGTTTTGATTTTGTTTTTGCCAACCAAAGGATTTTTTTAATGAGTCAGATTTATCTTTCTTCACTTTTAGATGCCAAAATTGAATAATAAAAATTTTTCAGATTCTTTTGGGTTTTTTAAGTATTAAGTCATCTACAAATAATGGTTTTACTTTCACCTTTTAAAATTTTATCTTCAAATTTATTTCTCTTGTCTAGCTGTGTTGACTAATAACTCTGGCAAAGCATCACTGGTAGGGGGAAGGACTGTGCACCCTTATTTCGTTTGTATTTGGAGTGGGGACAGCAGACATGCACTCAGCATTTTGACATTATTTATAATGCTGTCTCTGGGCTCAGGGGTGTGTGTGTGTGTGTGTGTGTGTGTGTGCATGCGCGCGTGCACGTGCTAGTGCGCAGTCTGTTAGTTTGTCATGGTTAGAAAATATTTAACACTTGCTTTGTTTAGCTGTTGTCCTTTTTTCTTTAAACATCCAGAATAGTTGTTGAGTTTTGTCAAATGACTATTCAGCATCTATAGAAATTAACACAGGCTTTTTTCCCCTTATATCAATTAATACGATGAGTTACTCTTAAGACTTCCTCACCTTTCATTCCTGGGAGGAACCCTGTTCTATCGTGATCTATTGCTCCTTTAGTGGGTTGCCGGGTCCCTAATAGTAGCAACACCGCATATGTGTTTCCCCCTGAGACTGTTAGTAAGTTTCTGAAGTTTGGGAATTCTTAAAAACAATTCTGAGAAACAGAGCAGTTTCAAGGAAGAATATGAAGTTAGAGGATAAGTTTAACCTTGTTAATAATTACAAGAAAAAGAAAGCATGTTCTTCACACTTTTTCTTTCCGTTTATATTTCCTATTTCCCGATGCCAGAAATGACTAACCAAGACAGGAATCGCCTTTTTCCTCTTAGTTTTCCTATAAAGAGTTTCAGTTTTCATGAACCCCTGCATTTTATTATTTACATTAATCTATTCACATGGTGCGAGATTTTCTCTGAAGGAGTTAATCATTCTACTGAAAGTAGAAATGAAATGTGTGTGTTTACTTTGTCAAGAGAAAGCCAGTTCTTTGGATTTCCATGTTTGTAGTTTTACTTTGTTTAATTATTGGGGCTGAACTTGATTTTACATTATTCCCAAATATTTTTCAAAAGTTTCAAGAAGCCATTCAAAAAATCTAATCCACATTATTCTCTAACTTCTCAACATTGGTAAAATCACTCAGCAACTGAATAGTTGAAGTGCATTTATCATTTAATTGTTAGCACTCCAGTTCCTTTAAAATTAACCTAAATAACAGCAGAAAATGAGAGGCAGAATTTCTTCATCTTCCAGGCCACACGTCACCGAACTATGCCCCTCAGGCGAAACCTCACTGCCACCTGGTTTGTAAATAAAGTTTTATTGGAAGAAAGCTATACCCACTCATGTCTAGGGCTGCATTCCAGCAATAAGGCAGAGTTGAGTAGGCAAGACAGACATTATTTGGTTTACAAAGCCTAAAATATTGCCATCTGGCTCTTTTCAGAGGAAAAAAAATTTGCCTACCTCTGACATATGCAATGTTCTCTGTCCTCAGAAAATGCCTTACATAGTCTATGACAAATGGCATTTTCTTTCTTAACCAAGATGTTCATTAAAAAGTTTCTGAAGATATACAAGGTCTGTCCAGGAAGAGACATTTACTGAAGAACATACGAGATTACAAGAAACATTGTACACAGGATAATAACACCTCAGTCCCCTTCAAAGTGGGCACCTGGGGACCTCACACGGTTCTCCCAGGGTCTCTTCCACTGTTCCAAACCCTCTGCAAGATCCTTTGTTGGAATCACCACCGACTGCCCCATCTATTTTCCTGAATGTTATCAACAGTCTGAAATCTCATCCCTTTCAAAGGTGGTTTTAGTTTTGGGGAAACCCAGAAGTTGCAGGGCACCACATCGGGGCTGCAGGGGGGCTGAGTCACCTGGGTCTAGTTGGCGAGCTTCACCTCTTGATATAGTTGTAAAATCTCACAAAGAGAAAGGCTGTCGAATGACCGTGGAAAGGGCACAGCCAAGGACCGCAGAATCGGGGCAGGGGAGACCGCCAGTCCGAGCAAGGTCAGGTCTTTATAGATGATAAACTGGAGCTAACTTAAGAAGAACATAAAATCATGATGGAGGAAGAGGGACAAGTGGAAAAAGAAACAATACCATAAGGGAAAAACGAGAGAAGGGAAAGAAGCCTTGTCATTTTAGCCCTTCAAGAAGAAACATTTTCCTTTTCCCCCTTGTTAACGCAATGCGGCTTCCACACAACAGAAAACTAGACAGGTCTAAACTTAGCAGAGACCAGTTATTGCCTCTTTGCTCTGACTATACAACACCTTCATGTGAAAGGGATACTGCACACACATAACTTTTAACTCTAAAAATATAGATATGGAAAGCTATTTTGGTGACTTTCTGGCCCTTCAAACATTTCCAGTTAAAGACAAATGACCAATAAAAAGTTCCCAAGTATATGTTTAAAATGAATTTTCTTCTTTTGAATTGTTCAGGTATTTATAAAAAAAGAGCTGCGTAAAAATTATTCTTCATCATAAAAATCAGCCAATCATTACCAAACAGTTTTCCAGTACAGCCACTGTAGACAATTGTTTAGCTATTGAAGTGTCTGTTATGAGTTATAGCAGCCACAAAGACACCAATCTCTGTGACTGCTTGGTGCTGCCACCGAAGACACAGGTCATCTGGTGCAGCATGCGATGTCATATGACAATTTGTAACGAGGCACAATTTCTTATTACCTGCTGATAATAGCCTATTGATGAAAGCGATGGCTTAATTACACCACACATCCCCTGCTGGCAAGTAACTGGATTTGACCATTTCCATTGCTTCTCACCCATCCCTCACAGAAGCAAAGAGGTATGTTTACCATAATCCTCATAAACCACACAGTGAAGTTAAAAAGTTGAAGGCAAAGCCGGTCTTCTGTTAAACACAGATACACTTCAGACCACACTGCACACTGGAGTTGGTTGTCACTCTTCCAATGTTTAATGCCTGCTGATGAGGCTTCTGGTATCTCCTACCCTAGATACATGGCTTTGTATGAAATGTAGCGGCTGATTTGTCCTGAACTTTGGATCTCTGAATCAACACCGTGGCCACAAATTCGCTATAAAAGTTCCAGAAGTCGTGTTTCTAAAGCAGTGCCTGCCGGGCTGCTTCCCGACAAGTCAACTACAGCACGGCAGTGGTGCTTATAAAGCTGCTCAGAGGCATACCGTCTCCATCCAGGTCGGCTGTCTGCCAACTGGTCAAGTGCTTGGGCTCTTGAGGTGCGGTGCGGTCCGTGTGCTTGCTGGCCTTCTGTCCCTGCACTAGACAGCAGGACCTATCTGTCTTTCACAGCTTTGCTGCTGCTTTCTTCTTGCCCGGAGCTGTGTGTGATTACCTGGAACACAGCTAACAGAATGCCTGGCCCCAGGTTAGGAGAGTTCCCGAAACTACCATTATGAATAGATTACCATCTCTTTCTGCTTTCTAATCGTTGCTTTCCAGGTTTCTCTTTCACGCTCCTCAGCTTTTGTACAAAGAACGTGGGCTAGATTAACATCATCGAATACCCAGTGTGCCTCATGCCCTCCATAAGATTACACAGTTGTTACTGTCTTTAAGATTTTGACCATTTTTATTGGGTGCACTTTTGGGGGCTTTCTAGAAGGGGGCATGAAGAGCTGCAGTGACGGCTTCTTGCACCAGAGCCAACCGTGAATAACTGAGGCTGCGTTATCAGCTTAAATGGCCAAACTACTAATAAGATTATTTGACAAACATGGAGTGGGAACAAAGAAAATTGGAAAGTCTCGTAGAATATATTATCTAGGTTACAATACAATGTGGAAAATTATCTCCATCCAGTTATAGAACATAGCCCCTGGGCAACTAACATTAAAGGCATTGCTCTCATGCGCTTGGACTACAAACATTCGTTTCTATAGGCACAGAATCCCTCTCTTTGGACGTGCTGTGTAAACATAGCCGTGGTGTTCATCATCTTTTACTAGAGTCCATGCAGACTACCATCTTTCTAGTCATGCATCATTAGCACATCACAATTTCTAAAATGACAGTGCAAGTAATATTGAGATTGAAGGCTCCTGGATGACGTTGGAAGCTTTCCTAATCTTACCAAATCCTCGAGGGCACTGGAATCCTGGAGACTGGGGCTCTGGTCCTGATTCTGTCTTTTGACAGCTTTGTGACATTAGCAGGGTACTTCATATCTCTGAACCTCAGTTTCTTTACCTTTAAAATAAGGAGGCTAGGTCGGACCATGTCTGAAGTTCCTTCCAGTGCCTCAGTACATCTACGAAGGTCACATTGGTTATCGGCATATGATCGGATTCATCTACCTTGTGTGACACCTCAAAACCATCAGAATTGACCCCTGAGGGAATTCCTCTAGTGCCGGGAAGCTCAACGTGCTATTGTACTTTCACGCAAAGCAGTAAAATTGGGGCTGACTATCTGTCTCGGCTTCCCAGTTTAATTCTTCACTGGTAGTTCCCCCGATGAACAGGGAACACAAGGCGTGTGTGATGCATGTGTTGTCTCTCCATATTAGCTTCAATTTTAAAAGAGGTCCAATAACCTCTAAAATGTAGGGTTACCACAGAGAGTCTACAAGCCCATATGTTTTGACAATAACTGAAGGGCTGTTTCAGTAGATTTTGAATTGTTTTAATTTCAGGTCTTAGATGTAACTATCCTGCACCAGCACCAGCCGCACCAGCAAAATACATCAACAATGCAATCTACTTGATTCCACCAATTTCCATACAGTTACTTTGTGGGTCAGAACAACTCAAGAAATCATGCCATCCACAACGGCTCTCAAACTACTCTGCTTCACCCTATGTCACTGCAGCAGTCAACGCCCTTCTACCTTAGACGAATGAGAAGATGGAAGTTTCACAATCTCTTTCTCTCTGTAGCTAAGGCACCACCCTTTTGCTTCACACTCGGACCTTTGGGAATCTTTGCCCAACATGGCTTGATGATAATAGCGGCAAATATTATCATATATTTCCATAGCTAACTGTTTCTTGTACGAAACAGCTGGGAGGAGGGAAGGCAATAAATCCCAGTTCCTACCTAGATAAAGAATCAGCAAGGGCAGCTGGCTTCCTCTTTAGAAACCTGCCCTGTAGGTTCCAGAGAAATAAGGTAGTTTGAGCAATGCCCAGATATGCTCAGGAACTGATACCAAATCTGTGAAAATCGTGTGGGAGAGAGAAGGGAATTGTGTCACAGTTTGGCAGCCTGGAGCTGGACAGTTGGGACCCAGAAGTAGAGGAAGAGATGAAGAGGAGGGTTATAGTTGCTGTATCTTGTTCCCACCCTCATTTTCCCAGAAAGGTAGGATTGGGAGAAGCCTGCTTCACTGCATGTGTTAACCCTGACTGGTACCTGTGGTCTGAGCCTGGGTTGTGGGGCCCACAGAACCTGAATATTAGTGACACAGTTGCATAAGTCTATAGCTTAGACCCAAGGAATTACGCATCCCTTCACCACCACAGACAACGGGGTACCCAGAGCAAAAGACTGGGAAGGATCCTTGGGGAGCAATGTATTAGAAGCGTAGACAGTCAAGGAGTTGTTAAATCCAGAAAACAACAGCACAGGCTCTTCAGACTGCTATTGTCGAAGAGACCTTAGGGTCCGTTGCTTGCTTGCCTGCATTCAAACCCGTAGGCTAGTAGCAAATGTTTTATAAACTTCGGAAGCAGAGCGAGAGTAATGTGCCTTGAATTTTAAAAGGTCAGGTTTTAGAAGAGAAATACTTCAATAGCCAATCTAAAAAGCAAAAAGCCATCATAAAGTCACTTGCCTGAAGTTTTCGAGGTCCTTCACAAAACAATGAGAACTAGAATCTTGCTTTTGGGCATTAACTCTAAAGACATAAACCAGAATTTTTTTTACCTGGCACTTGGGGTGACAGCAAATTTTAAAGTGACAAAGTAATGTTATGATTATATATTTGTTCTCTTGAATCCCAGAGAGAAGAGGCACTAAATAAATTGAATATCTACTATTTTTACAAATAGTAGTAATCTATTTTGTCAACTGAAACTTATTTTCAAAATACTTGGTAAGTAGAATTAAGAAAACGAAAGGATTTGGATTTGAAGGAAGTTAGAGAACAGGGTGTGCCTTGTTTCTATTTCCTTGCATTTTCTGACAATTTATTTTGCAACTTACACAATTATCCCTTCAATAATCAAACTGGCACAAAATATTAAGCAGTCCTTTTTTTAAGTTCTATAAAATTCATGCTAATCTAAAGAGCTCATGAACATCACCCTAATAATGACTGTGAGGATGCTATCTGTAGCCTGGCCCTCAGGAAGTTCTGTTGTCCTTTTTTGAATATGCAGGGAATGGTTTCCCAAAGCTCTGTGACCACAGATGGTTTATTTCCGGTCAAATCCAGTCAGTCTCCTTTGCTCCGAGCCTTCTATCACCTGAGCCCTCAGCAATACGCCATCACTACTGACAATTACAGTCCCATCATTGAAAGTCTACTACATGCCAGGCAAGGTGCTGAGCACACAAGGACATGATGTGTCTCAAACTGCCCTTCCAACTCCACCAACCCAACCTTGCCATCCTTATCTTAGTACCGCCTGCATCATTTCCTCCAGAGAGGCAGTGTGAACGCAAGTCAATAGCATCCAATATTGCTCATAGCATTAGAAAAGTGTCTGTCAAGTGGAAAGAACACAAAGAGGGTTATGGTCAATATTTTTTCAGGGGGCCAGAGAGGTAGTAAAGTTGGGGTTTTGCCCGGAGAACTTCCTAAGAAAGTGGTTCATTAAAGATGGATATGCAAAAAGAAAATGAGCTAATAGATACAGAGAACGTATTAGTAGTTGCCAGCAGCAGGGTTGGGGGTTAGTGAAATGGATGAAGGGTGTGAAAAGGCACTATGCTTGCACATAAATACGTCATGGGAATGCAATGTATCTGAGAGAACACCCTCGGCAGGGGGAACACCCAGTTCAAAGACCCTATAGATAAGGACAGAGCAGCATGGTCGAGGAACAGACAGATTGTCGATGTGACTGAATTAGTGAGCTAAGAGAGAAACAGTGGATGAGATAATAGAGGCACAATCCTTTAGGGCCTCATTAACCACCGTAATGGAACTTGGCTTACAATGAAGTGAAATGAGAAGGCAATGGGAGTTTTGAATAGAGGAGGGGCATGGCTTCATTAATATTTAAACAGGATCACAATGCATGGCAGATTTCCAAAAGATAGCTGCCAGGCATCAGTGCCTCCCCGCCACGAACAAGCAGGGTGCACTACCCATCGAGGGACAGAGTCAGGGTCCTCACCCCTTGAATCCAGGAGGACCTTCGGGCTTGCCTTTCCCAATGGAATGAGACAAATGTGACAGTCAGCGAATTCCACATCCAGGCCTCTTAAGAGCATCTGAAGCTCCCACTGCCTTTTTTATAGTAGCTGGATACTGTGGAAGGAGTCTATAACCGTGAGGCCATCATGCTGTGAGAAAGCCTACTGTAGCCTGGTGGAAGGGCCAAGTGGAGGAGAATCAGCCAACAGCCTGAACTGGGGCCCCATATATAATACCCAATGTCTTGAGATATCTCAGACAGTCAGCCTTTGCAGTCACATCAGCTGAGACCACAGACGTCGTGGAATGGGGACAAGGCATTGCCAGTTTCCTGTCCAAATTTCTAAGCTGGGAACCTCAAACAAATTAAATGGTTCCTATTTTACACTAGTAAATTCTGGGGTAGTTTATTTCTTAGCAATTAAGGATTGACGCAGAAATTGATAGGAGACCAGGTGGTGGGGAGGCGCCTGAAGAGGGGAGCGAGGACACAGTTAGCGACAGCTAGAAAGGCACTGATGGGATTACCACCAGAGGCCGGAGAGAGGGGAGCTCGTGTTACAGAGTAGGAAGAAACAATAGCGTCATCAGCAATAATACAGAATTAAGGAAATGTGTCTCATGAACTTTTGGACCTGGTTAAGATTTCCAAATGTGATAAGTGACTTCATTTAGCTGCCTGGGGTTAATTACAGAAAGGAAAAGATGAACTAAAATGTTCAGGCAGAATTTAGAGGAAATCATTCAACTTGGGACTTGCTAGGTTGGATAATAAAACTTACTGTCATGCCTGCCTGTCTAGACAGCAGAAAATTCTCAGAGAAAGAAATAGTCTTAGAGCCAAGATCAAATTCAGGGTCCAAAAGTGCCATGGGCTCTCAGGTTAAACAGCAAGTGCAGTGTGTAGCCGAAAACGCCCCTCACTGAGACCTCGGGAAGATTTAAAACTCAGTGCCTCAAGGAGACTGTCAGCCACAGCAGAGTACCTCTGAAGATCTCAAGGGCTTTTCCAATAGCATCCTGACTTGTAGCCAAAGTTAAGAGGAGCCTCTCTTAGGAGTTTTGTGGGTATCTCTTTTCCTAAGGGAAGGAACCTCAGTAAAATGTGTGGTAAACCCCAAGATTTATAAGAAGATCATACTACAAGAAGCACCACCGGCTAAACAAAAGGGAGAACACAAATCGTCTCTAGATGGCCAGCTCTCTATGAACAGGAAGCAGCCTTCCCAAGTGCTAACAAGAGCGAGCTCTCCTGGACACAGGAAGATTCCAAGCAGGAGGCTCTCACTACCCAGGCAGCTCAGCTGAGCTGCAGGATCCATGAGGGGTGGAACCTTCAATACTTCATCCCCAGCAACCTAAGGGGAACCGGCCAGCAAAGGTAGCCCAGTTGCAGGATAAGGACAATTCAAAATTACTGTTTTCTTAAGTCACTGGTTTCAGGGGCTTTTTTTGTGTGTTTGGCTTGGTGGGTTTACTTTTGTTTTTGTTATTTAATGGAGGCAGGGCAGGAACTGGAAACAGGTTCAGGGAAACGTCCTGGCCCCTGTGTGGTAGGCAAGGGGGTTGCGTGCGGAGTGACATGTGGAACAGGGAGACCACCTGCTGCAATGACACCCTGAGACCTGGGGGCAGTGGCTTGACCGAGAGTGGTTCCATGAAGGAGGTGAGACGGTCAGGTGTGGGAAACTGTGAGGGCGCAGCTGAACGCTTTAGGGGAAGGTTGGGGTAGGGTGTGAGGGATGTTAAAGACAACCTCTGCAGGTCGAAAAAAATGGAAGTGCCAGTCAAGTGAGATGGGGCAGATGGTGGGAGAAGCAGTTTCGGTGTTAGTACGTCAGGAGTCCAATGAGTACTAGCCATCCAGCCAGAGCTGTTGAAGGATGGTTGGCCTTCTGAGCCTGCAGTTCAGTGAGAGGTCATGACTGGAGAGACACATTTAGGAATCAGCAGTACATTTAGACAGGAAAAGCCATGACACTGAATGAGATCACCAAGGGTGTTGAGTGCAGATAGAGGAAAGACCTGAAGATTAGACCTTAAAAGGTTATGGGAATAAAGAACCAGTAAAGGACACAAATAGGTGCTGGCGAGGTCAAAGGGAACAAGAAGAGGGGGGCGGCCGGCAAGTCAACTCCAGAACTCTCGGCTGATACGCAGGAAGGGAAGCCAGCCGGACCCGCTGCATTTAGCCTGGGGGTTCGTGCGACCTCTGACAAGTGCACGTTTAGTGGAGTTGCAGACACCGTGGCCACAGCCAACCAGTTCAAGAGAGAAGGCAGAAATTAGAGACAGAGGATAGAGTTGCCTTTGAAATTTTTTCATAAAAGGGGGACAGAAAACCAGGTGGTGGCTGGAGAGAAACATGAGGTCGAGAGAGTTGGGTCTTTTTAAAATGGGAAAAAATATAGCATGGCTGTCTATTGATGGGAAAGACCCATAAGAGAGAGAGAACCAGTGATGGTGGAAAGAAGGAGTAAATTATTCGGGCTGTGCCCTTGAGCAGAGGAGAGGCAGGAGAGTCCACACCTGAAAGACTGCCTTGTGTATGGCTGCTTTTCTTACTTCTGATCTGAGATTTCTTCAATGAGGCCTGCCCCAGACGAAAGGTCCTAAGTGCTGATTTACTACGATATGCTAACATTGTTTTTATTACTGTATTACTTACATTGCTATATTTACTTATGTTGTCTACATGTTTTACATCCCTCTGCTGAGCTGTCAAGCTGTTGAATGATCTGACTCACTCTCACTGAAGTTGGTACAGAACAATGACATGACCAGCTCCTGGCTGGGCACATGGGACCCGCTGTCCCATCTTTTTCATTGAAAACGTAACTGTAGAGACAAACACATAAAAGATGAATTTAAAGAGACAAAAGCTGATATAGGGGAGGGTAGACAGCACCGCATACATTCATATCAGGGAGAAACCAGTCAGCCTGGGCAGCAGAGGGAGCAGCAAAGGTTACAGAGGATGGGCATTTTCAGCAGGACAGAGGAAGGCTGACAGGGGTGCCGAGGAACTGCCTGTGTGTCCGGAGCACAGATGGGGGAAGTCTGTCTGGAGCTGAGGCTGCAAGAGACTAGGCTACAAAGGCAAGCCAAGCCCCCAAGCCCAGCTGGAACCTATTCCCACGCTACCCCTACCCTGCACCCTCTAAACAGGAAGCCTGTACTGCAGCCAGGCTCTGCTCCTTACTGTCCAACCTCCCCTCCCCCAGCACGGTAATCCAGAAACCAAGGGAGGGGTGTGGACAGTAAGTTTGAGCTGGATCAGAGATCTTCACAATGAAGTGCAGGTACTCCTGGGGAAGCCCACGACTTTTCAAGGTCTGCACGGGCACGAAGAGTTCTCAAGAAACTGACTTCCAGATCCGCTATTTTCGTATAATTATAGCAGTTAATTATTATCCCTTTTTATGAGGGATAGGCCTGAAATGTGCCTGAGGCAAGCAGATTTCTAGCAAGTTCTCCTTTCCTTGTTCCCTTTTCATAACCACCCTTCTCTCATCTTACGAAAGGAAGGCATCTTTCTCCCCATCCAGAACCTTACGCTATGCCTTGCCTCTCCGGGGTGCCAAATGAAGGGACAATCAGAAAAAGTGACATCAGAGAAACCCTCCCCTATGAGAGCACTGATATCACACCATCCACATCTGCCTCTATGCATAGTTTGGTTTTATGCCTAAGTATTTCTTATTGTAAGTTAACGAGTTTTGGTTAATCACATGCTAATATTTAAAGAAATATCAAGAATCATTTTAACAGAGGCATTTATTTAAAAATTAAATTTAAATTACATATTTTTGTTGCTGAGGAGGGAGGAGAGCCAAGAAATTAGGAAACTATACTATAAAGTTTCTAACTGTAAAATGTTCAGTTAAAGAAAGAATAATTGCTGGAAAATTTCAGAGGTCAGTGCTAACAGTGTGCAAGGGGTAGTCTGTCTCTCAAATTTCGACAAGAAGGTCTCTGAGCAAGAGACCCAGTGAGGAGAATGGAATCACACAAGGGATCTTTGACTGTCACTGGTCTCTTTTCACATTGCTGTGGTGGGTAGAGCCCCCCCTGCCACCAACCTTACAATTCCTTTATCTGAGTAAATACCTTCTGTCAATCTCCTGCTCTTCCCTGAGTTCTGTCTGCACACTTGGAGGAACCATAGTGCTGAGAGGAAGTAACTACGTATTGTAGAACATGACCAGCCAGTAAGGGGCTCAGGATTTTTTGTCCATTTTTATGTGGTTTATATACGGTCCCCTGCCCTTCTAAAATAATCGGCAAGACACCAGGAGACACGAAGTGAGTTAAAACACTGGAAAATATATGCACACAAATACCCTGCCTCCTGATATAAAATGTGCACAAACAGCATATTGAACTGAGATCAAAGTGCCTCATTCTCTATTTCTGACGCTAGCACTAAAGAACTTTTTAAACACAGGATACCACTCCTTGACATAAACAAAATAATAGGTATACTAGCTATATGGTTTTAATAGTTAATTAGTACAGTTCACCATTAAATAGTTAGGAGAGAACACATCCCAGTACTACTAGCTACAACCCCAAATGCTCTCTCAACTCTTGTATGGAATTTTTCCAACCGATCCATCAAATAGCGTCGCAGCAAGCACTTCAGCAACATTCAGTCTCAATAGTCTCCTGCAGGAATCTTTCGTTCCTGGGTAAATTCATCCAAGAGCCAATAATTAAGCTGAAGAAAGAAGCTGGCTTCTCGTCAACGCTCATGCCATAAAGCCTTCTGAAAGGGGATTCCCCGTGCAGCGGACTCTCCCGCCTCCGGTGTAACACGATGGGAGAGTCCTCCGTCCTGATCGCTCCACGAACCCCAGGCTTCTGCCGGGACGGATGAATGCATACACAGATGGATAATATAGATCAATCCACATTTGCCTACTACATTTGTCAAGCTCTGTCAGCAAAAACAGTACAAACCAGACAAATATTTTCACTCAGAAACCATAAAAGAAACTTCTCCAAAGAACCAAAACACATATACGCACTCATGTGAATATTATTTGGTCATAAAGGTGATCTTTAAATATATATTTAATAATGTCAATCATGTTAAGCACCATATAAGCATTGCTTTAAACCCAACGTTCTGTCCTTATAACACTGCATCAAAATAAAATAGTGGTTGATGGTCACTGTCAAATTGTGGAAAGTATTTCTATGGAAATAATATCAACCTTCACAAATATCACTGATCAAATCTGTCTGGGTTCAAATCCCAGCTCTACCATTTTCTAGCTGTAACCTTGGGAAAGTTATGTAATTACTCTATGCTTCCACTTCCTCAGCTCTAAAACACATTCCCTACCACCACATAAGTTTATTATGACAATTTTTAAAAATACTTTCTTGGAACAACATCTGATATATAATAAGAACTCAAAAAAATTAACTAGGATTAGTATTACTTCCTATAATTTGAGTTGTGGGCCCAAAGACAGTACTCTGTATTACCCCATTACCTAACCTTCAAAAGAACAGTTACATCCTTGGCTGGTGTGGCCAAGTGGACTGAGTGCGGGCCTGCAAATCAAAGAGTCGTTGATTTGATTCCCAGTCAGGGCAGATGCTTGGGTTGCGAGCCAGGTCCTCAGTGCGGGGTGCGCAAGAGGCAATCACACATTGATGTTTCTCTTTCTCTTTCTCCCTCCTCCCTCTCTAAAAATAAATAAATAATTTTTTTAAAGAATAGTTACATAATGAGCAAAATTTAACAGTAAGGATGGTCTTCTAAGTTTCAAAACTTTTAAAAAGTGTTTTTATGTCTGAGATCTGTTTAAAAATTGCTTAGAATTATGGGTATTTTCCTCAGAAAAATCCAGTTATACCCAAATTTCAGGGCTTCATTCCCAACCTTCTTAGGTCTGCTCAGAGCCAGTAAATGTGAGATGGAGCACCTTCTGGGCTTAAACTCCTTCAATTATCAAATTCTCTTTCAATCAACTTTAAACCACTGTTTTTTCCCACCCTCCAAAGAAGTTTATAAACATGTATTTCATTATGTTTGTGATACAGCTGTTGACATTTGTATATTAATCCCACAGATTAGAACAAAAAGCATCCCCTTGTTTTTCTTGAACCCACCAGTAATCTGTAGGAAAATTCCAAATTGCAGCACTATAACTTCAAATCAGATTCTGGAGTTTCCACTTCCAATGAGCAGAACAGCAAATTCCAATGTTTTAAAAACCGTTTGGGGTCAGAGACCCATTTGAAAAGCTGAGTAGAATTAAGGGAACACTCTGCCTAGTAAACCTTCCCCACCAGGGGCCACCCCAACCCCTCCTTGTCTCTCTGTCCCGAAGCAGGTGCTACTTCAGGAAAGGTTTTTCTGAGCACGGCCATAACTTTGAAAGGGCAAAGCAGAGGGGGAAAGATAAGGATGTGCGTGGTATTAGAGCACTATTGTAACCAAACTTCAGAACTTTTTGAGACTTTTTAACTAAATGAAGTAACATTTAAAATTTTCCATCACTTTGAAAATCTTAAATGGCAATGGCTTCGTTTACAGTCCTTTCCTTTGCATATTTTCACATTCTGTCTTTAGTACCTCCTCCCTCTGTCTACCATGCCCACTGAAACTGCTTTTTAATAAAAGGGCAGGTGTTTAACATTTAATCACTATTGCACTGACGCTTTCAGTAGAAGATTCACCTTGCTGCTCTGCACAGCAGGATGCTGTACCCAACGAGACCTGGCTTATTGGTTCAGTCCTGTCTCTTTGGGCACACCAACGAGATGAATATGCCTACCAGCTGTTAGGTGATGATGCCATTGCCAATGTCATGACATTAGAAATTGTAGCATTGTGCCCCTGAAACCCATAACATGTTATTCACCAATGTCATCCCAATAAAGTAAATTTTTTAAAAAAGTAGCTTTTAAAAAACACAATGAAAAATAATAGCTAGTGGTAACCACTTCACCTCCAGTTTCAAAACTTCTGACTCATCCTATAATGATCTGTTAGAAGCATTCCTGAAGAATAACTTTGCTTTAGACATACGTTGAAGTTAACAAACTCTTACATTCATGGAATTACGTGATTAAATTCAAATATATTGTATGCAATATGCAGTTTTAATAACAGTAGAAAAATAACTGGATTTTCATTTAAAGCCACAGTTTGTCCCCATGCACAAAAAAATTAATTCAAAAATAGATCAAAGACCCAAATACAAGATCTGAAACAACAGGCAGAAGAAAAGACAGGTACTAAACTTACAGACCTTGGTCAGAGAGAACATTCATGAATTTGACCCCAAAGGCAGGGGAAGTGAAGGCAAAACTAAATGAATGGGTCTACATCAAACCGAAAAGCTTCTGCACCGCAAAGCCACCTCGAATAAGGGACTCGACTGCAGTACAAGTCTACATTTCTTCCAAGTTCCTAACACTGCTTTTCTAAGAGACAAGTGTCTTGTCCGGGGTTGGAACTAATAATATAGACCCAAGGCTGACTGCCAAACAGCGACCATTCCTGCAAGCTCCTCTCCCCAGGAAAACAGGGGTCCTGATTAAAGAAGAGGAGGGCAATTTGATTCTGTCAGCAAAGGTAGAGACAGTCGCGCAGGCGCACACACACACGTTTGCACTGGCCCTCGAGGAGTTTGGGAGGGAGCAGGGAAGAAGCAGGGAGCTGCGGTACCTTTCTTGAACTTTCTGAGCTCAATTAGGTGAGACACTCAGCGCTTTGTGCTGCCAGACCCCGTCTTCTCCCGAACCGGCGGCTTGGCGAGGGTGGCCAGGCGCACGTCCCTGCTGTCAGCCAGCCCTGGAGGCTCTCGGACAGCTGGCAACACGCACAGAAGAAGGCAGCGCACTGGGGAGCCCGCGGGATGCGCAGGTGGACCAGCGATCTGCGCTCCTCTGGAAGTGGAGGATGGCGAGAAGAGCGCACGAGAGTTATAAAGGGCCAGAAGGTGGAAAACCTCTGCACGAAGCGCAAGCGAAAACTGAAGTTGCGGTCAAGTGTTGCCCATAAGAGGGCGGGGCAGCCGGCCGGCAGCCTGTTGGGGGAAACGGGTGGGTCCAACGGGAGTTGGGAGGGGCCCGAGGCGGAGACTCCTCTGGCAAAATTGTATCGCCTTCTCAACCAGCACCCCAGTTCTCAAAGCGGAGGAACGGAGCTCTGTACCTCCATCGAGTCCCGGCTGCTAGGTCGAGGGCGGCGGGCAGCGCAGCCTGGGGCGCGGCCACCCGACTCCCTTCCCTATTGGGCTACGACGACAGGGAGCGAGGGAACTGGGATTCCCCAGAGCGCTCTGAACCCAGGGAGTCCCAACCCCCCAGCGAAAAGAAAAGTGAAAGAGAAAGAGTGAGGAGCACAGGCAAAGATAAACAGTCCCGGCGACGGGGGGGAAGGGAGGGATGGCAGCGGCCCGAAGGTAACTACCCCTGGTGTCGCGGCCCCCTCCCCCTAGGCTTGGTACGCAGGTCAGGTTTCTGCCACTGCCACCCTGGAGGGCGCAGAACTTGGAGGACTAGCGGGAGGTGGTCGGGGAGCGCTGGCCCCTGGCCTCGGCCTGTACCTCCTTGTGCACCTGCAGAGGAAGAGCGAGGAGATGACGGGGAGCCCACCCGCGGCGTCCACGCAGCGGGGCAGGGCGCTAGCGGGAGGCTTCCCCAGCGAAGCCGCGACACGGGCGGAGCGGGGGCGGGGCGCGTCGGAGCCCCCCAGAACGAAGGGAAAGATGTGTTGGCTTGGGATGGACCCCTACAGACCAGACCTTTGGCTCGTTGCGCAGGCTGGAAAAGGCAGGCTCTGAAGTCTGAATTGAGAAAACGTTGGGTAACTAATACTTTGTGCAAGGCAAAGGATCTCCGCGCTAGTTGCACGGAGGGTGAACTTGAAGGAATGAGCCTGCCTGCTGATTACTTTACCAGTGTGGTGCGTAGTTGGGTGTAAACATGGCACGTGATCCCATTTAATGGCATCTCGTGAAACTGTACTATTGCAGTGTTTTATTGTTGAGGCTGAGTAATCTGCGTGCCAGAATCAGCAGTAAAGGCCTCGTGCCCAATTGTGGAAGCACTTTGGAGAACCTCGCACACTTGTGAGCCACCAAACATCCCTAATGGAAGGCACTCCACCAAATTTTTCAGAGTTATGTCATAGGAAAAAAGATAAAGCTCTGCGGAGCTTAGTAAAACATTTATCTGTGCTTTTTTTTTTCTGGATTACATACATGTTAAAAATAAAATAGAAAAATATTAGAAGGGATTTAAATATCAAACTGCATAAAGTTCCACATAAAACAAAATAAGCGAGATACAAAAGCGTGAAAACAGTTTTGTACAGCCATTCAACACTTTACCATAGTTAGAAATTGCAATTAAATGAAACAATCATTCTTCTCTGTCCAAGACAATGTAGTGTTGAATTTCTTGTGATGGTGTCAATGATTTCAAATCCAATCAGACCTTGCATAGCAACGTACTGAAGCTCTCATCAGCAGAGTGAGAACCCTGCGAGAGCCTGCATCGGGATTAGAGTTCTTTGCAAAAGTTACGGCAATCACAAAAGGACTAAAATACATGTCCGTGTGAACAGAGAGAGCAGGGACGGAGAAATGGACCTTTGTCCCCAGGCTCAACTTGGACGACAGCAGAGCTTCTTGGGCTCCTGCGTAGTGGGCTCCTTCCAAACCTCTCCCAGCCTCCCTTGTTGATGCTACGGGCTCTGCAGCTGGTGGCAGAAGTAGGTGTCCAGGCAGGCCCCTTATTGGCCACACTCAGCACCAACCTGCAGAGCCAGATGTGGCTGCTGCCAGAGGACTCATCACCACGTGCTAAATCCTGCTTCGTTGGGGCTGCCCAGGGGAACTACAAGAATCTGATCTTAGCTGGGTTCACCAGCTGGCAGACTCCAGAATCTGGTCGGTTGTCCCCAGGGCTGAGGGGTATCAATGGCTGGCAGTACACTTTGAATATATGGCCACCTTGAATGTTCTAAGCTGCTGGGGAGTTTTCACAACACACTGAAACTGATGGGGTTTTCTTCACAGAACTAAGCTTTCCAGCACCGTCTGAGTACATAGGATAATAAAATTGGTCCACAAATATTGATTGGGTGTCTAATATATGTAAGTTCTGGAACAAGATGGGCAGAATGATATACAACATATTTAGTTGGATTGGGGAGATAAAATAATGTAAATAACAGTAAAGTGAGATAAAAAAAATAAGTATTGCCATAATAAATGCTTTGCTCTACTGCGTGCCTACAAATATACAATATTGTTTTCTCAATTACAGAAAGAAGAGTATTTTTGAATTAATTATGTAAGTGCCTGCAACTCAATAACGTTGGGTTTTCAGCGTAAATTCTTTTTGCGCTGTGCACGAACAGAAAAAGCTAATATATGCGACTTGTTTTCCAGTTGCCACAGGCTGTTTAGCAAGATATTGAAAATTACTCATGCCAGTGAACAAGTAAATTCTACTGTATAAGTTAAAGGCAAAGACCAAGATTGATGAAATAATTTGAAACTGCCTTAAGAGAACTAATAAATTATAATGTGGAAAGCAGCAGAAATTAACTAAACTCACAGAAGTGACCGTAATATTTATTTGAAGTTAAAGAATTAACAATAAAATTATGGTTTAGTAAGTTTTAGTACCTGATTTTTCATTCCAAAGACAATGTTTGGCAATTGGACAGTTGCCTTTAAAATAAATTCCCAGTGAATGTTTTCTATAGCTTCTGAGACTACGTGGAAGAAGTTCAAATTAGCTCATCTGATCTGGTGTTCAAAGTCCATGACTATGACTCTATTTATGATTTTCTGAAGAGCAAACCATAGACCAAGAAAAACAAGTTGATCTTTTGGTCTTTGAAAAGCATGGCCTAGGATACTCCCAAGTTCTCTTCTGGTTAAAACACCTGTGAAAAGTAGCCTTACCTCAAGGTTGCTCCCATCTCTGATTCCTTGGGGGTCCTGACAATGGGGTAATACTCTTCCTCTTAAAGATTCCTTAAATTTTCAAGCGCTTCTTAAACTACTGCTTTTTCAGAGCTGTAGCAGTACCGGTTCATACGTCTGTTGTCCCTAGGGTGTTTCCCCAGGTGCTTGTCAAGCACAAATATTAACTCATTAAACCCTCACAGCCCTGCTGCGAGATAGGAACTATTATTCTCTCCATTTTACAAGTGGAGACACCAAGGCCCAGAGGGAGATTACAGGGCGTGCCTGAAGTGCCCTGCAATGGAGTAGCCCATCGAGGATTTGAACTCAGGAGTCTGGCTTGAGTACACATCCCCTCCCCTCGGCAGCCTCGAAATCAACAACCCCTGCCTATAACACAGAAAGTTCCTGAGGAAAAAAGCCTCGCAGGTGGTACCTCTCAGTCCAATTTTGTTTGCTGCAGAGTAATATTAGCCACTACCGGGGAGGAAATTCATCAGTCCCCTTGAATTTATGCTTCCTGATCTCATTGTGCTTCTGTGATGAAACTGGCCTGGGTGTTACAGACCTGATGCAAATAGGTCGTCTGAATACGGTCACTGACTGATAAAGGCCGGCAGAGTCAGAAACAGCAGAGTCGGTAGCGGGCAAATTCCCGCCTGGTCCTGCTAGAGATGGGGGATTTTCTTTGCACCGAAGTGTAAAAGTATACTCACAGAAAGAGGGGAAAGGACACCTAGTTCCAAGCTCCAGATTAGTTAAAAACCAATAGGTAATAACAGACTTAATTCTTATTATATTTAAAAGTATATGGAATCTTAAATGTTTTGGTACTTAGTAGGGGGAAGAAGAAGTTTAAATAAAATAAAGAGATGATGTGCTGACCGTATGACTCTGAACAGTCTTTTAAGGCTGCCTTGTCAATCAAAGTCCGGTTCAAATTACCTTAGATTTATAACACGAGAGTGCATGTATCGAAGTCAGCACCTATCTAATCTGCATCCACGCATATATATCACATGAGAGTGTCGTATTAACTCGCTCCTGAGGCTGTCTTCTGCCCACGCCTTTGTCCTAGATTTAAACAAGGGTCATGTTTGATAGTTTCCCAACACGTGTTCTGACAATTCTCCAAATTAAACAGAAAGTTTGACATCAGCCACGTGTCAGAGAAAAAAATCATAGAGGAAATTGTGAAATACTTTGAGTTGAATGATAATGAAAAGAAAATATATCAAAATTTATAGGATGCAACTTAGAGAAAAATGTACAGTTGTCAATACTTACATTACAAATAAAAAAAGGTTAAAATTAATAGAATAAGCTTCCACCTTCAACTCGGAAAAAAGAGGAAAAATATACACAAAGGAAGGAAACAACAGATAAAAAGCTGAAATGGAGTAGAAAAATCAATGAAAACAAGTTATTTGCTTGAAAAGATCAATACAACTGGTAAATCTGTAGCTAAATTGCTCAAAGAAAAAGGAGAGAAAATACAGAATTCCCACTATCAACACTGAAAGAGGAGACATCACTACATACACTATAGACAAAAAAAAATGAATATAAAAAGCAACTTGGTGGCAATAAATTTGACACTCCAAGGAACAAATTCCTCGAAAGCCACAAGTTACAAAGGCTGATACATACACGTACACACACAAATAGAATGTTTAAATTAATCTATACCCATTATAGAAATTTAATTCATAATTAAAATCCTTCGCACAGATAAAACTCCAGACCCCAACGGATTCATTGACAGATTCTATTAAACAATTAAGGAAAAATAGTGACAATCTTATACAAACTCTTTAAGAAAATATAGGGGAAAGGAACACTTCTCAGGTTATTTTATGAGTTCATAATTACTCTGGCAAAACCAGCAATGATATTGCATGAAATCTACAGCAGCATATTTTTCTGAACATAGCACAAAAATTCTTAACAAAATATTAACAATGTAACCTAATGTATAAAAAGGATAATACATCAGGAACAAATGGGGATTATCCATGTAATGAATGCAAAGCTGATTTAACATTTAAAAGCCAATCAGTGTAATGCTCAGTAGTAATGGAACAAAGGAGGAAAAGCATTTGACCGAATGGAACCTGCAGCCGTGATGAACCCCTCAGCACACGAGGGATGGAGGGAAACTCTCTCAACCTGGTAAAGAGCAACTACAAAAAAGTCTTATAGCTACTATTTTACTTGGTAGTGAAAGATGAATGCTTGACCCTAAAATCAGCTCCAAGCAAAAATGTCTGCTTTCATCACTCCTATTCAACTAATACTGGGAGCCTAGACAGTGCAATAGCGCAGGAAAAGAAAAAAGTCATAAAGAATGAAAAGAAATGGGTGAAAGGTCTTTATTTGCAGAGAATCAGTTCCTGAGGAACCTACCAGTAAAACTCCTAGAAATAAAAGCAAGTGTAGCGGGATACAAGAAATCTATGAACATAAATTATAGGCTTTATACATCAATCATTAGAAATTAAAATTTTTTAAAATATAATTTACGAAAGCACACATTCAACAGCTTGTCCTCTGCAAACTACAGAGCACCGCGGTGAGAGCTGAAGAGGTCGGGATCAAAGGCTGACAAACTCTGGCCTGCAGCTTGCGGCCTGTTTTGGATTTAGCATCCAGCCACACCCATCTGTTTCTTTTAGGCATGGCTGCTTTTGCAGTTGACACATTCCAAGAGACCATATAATTTATCAAAGCTTAAACAACATTTATGAACTTGCCCTTCACAGAAAACGTTTATCAACTCTTTATCTAAATGTTCCAAGAGATATCATATTCGTGAATTGGAAGATTTAACGTTAAGATGTCTGCTTCCCCCCAGCAGGTCTACAAATTCTAAACAGTCCTGGTAGGCTTTCCTGTACAGCTGGAGGAGCTGATTGTGAAATTGATATGCAAATACAGGGGAGCTAAAAGAGGCAAAACACTTTTTAAAAAGAACGATGTGGGAGAATTTATACTACCAGATATCAAGACTTAATGTATTAAGTTATAAAAGACCAGAGCAATAGAGTAATGTAGTAATGGCATAAGAATACACACAAAAAGCAATGGAACAGAATAAATAGGTCAGACAAAAAACCCACAGATACGGGGCTAATCTGTTTTGGCAATTGTGCTAAGGTAAAAGTGAAACAATAATCTATTCAACAAACCATATAGGAACAACTGGGTTTTTAGTTGAAAAAAATTTTCCATTCCCAAACTCATATCACTCATAAAAATTAACACAATAAATGTAAACACTAAAAAATAAACTGTATAGAAAGCACAGGAGGAAATCTTTGCAATCTTGAGGTCAGTAAAGATTTCTTCAACAGAACACAGAAAAAGTACTATGAATAAAAAAATGATAGAATTGGATTTATATCAAAATGTGAACTATTTTTCTCTCTTTAAAGTCAAAAATGACTACCAACATACTAAAAGTTCCAGAGAATCCTGCAATTTAAAATCCTGTTTGATATTATTTGGCTCATTTTTCAAATGTATTAGTCTAAGAACCATTTTACAGTAGAACACCAATTAACTGCTTACAGAACTTGTATTTCAGAACACACACTTGCAAAGTGTTATTGAAGACACATTGCTTTCTTCTGGAATAAACTTTATTATCAGTGCAGATCGAGGGAGGAAAGCCATAACTGTCAAATAATTATTGCTGTCATGGAATATGTTCTGCGTTTGATTCACGTACCATTTAGTAAAATATTTTTAATGTTTGGGCGTTACAAACATTTCTCTAGGGCATTAAGCATTATCTGAAGCCAACATTTTGTGATAGCTGTACAACTTAACTATTCACCTACTAATAATTATTTACAGCTTGACATATTTTTTATTCAAATGAAGAAGTCCTCATATAAAATTTGCCTGGAGAATCTCAAGTTTAAACCTAGACTGCATTTCATCTGATCAGAGAAGTCTGAAAGCCATTGCAGAAAAAGGCCTTAGTCTTACAAAGAAACTTAGCCTTCGTTTCCACTTTATTTTGAAAGAAACTGGGGCATCAGGAAACTAGGCAGCTTGTATCTAATGAAATATCCAAGCAATGGTAGACCTCCGAACTGATACCTTCCGAAGGGACCACGAAATCCTAAATTTCCTCAGCCGTAGATCTTGAAATAGACAATAATGATTGCATTTCAAAATATGTCCAACAAGGACTCATCAAAAGCCAGCATGAGTCCAGTGTAAGTAAGAAAAGGGTTATCAATAAACACTGTATTAATTCAACAAACCACAGCAGTAACTAACCACTCCATTCAGTAGAAACAGCAAAGCAAGTGTTAGGTATGTGTAATATCACGCCTGTTTGGATTCTTGCCCACTGTTGCATGTAGAAAATGGTGCTGTGTCCCAAGAAAGCACTTCAAGTTTTCTATTGATTGCATAAAGTCAGCAACCCACAAAAACAATGAATGGCTACTTTCCTAAAAAAATGGCTTTCAAAGGGGAGTGTTGGCAATATTTTTGTTTGAAACATAAAAAAGAAATAAAGCCATAGTGCAGGCAAAGGAAAATCTTATTCTTGCCAAGTTAACTTTTATGTTCAAATATAGTGAAAATAGACGTGTTTTAAACAGTTATGTATGGTGTTTAAAGGTATTTTCATCCGTACACAAAGAGCTAATTTTGGGTATGTGAATTGTGTTGGAAGCTCTGCTATTTCATTTGCTTGTCTCACCCCCAAAACACAGAGGTTGCTTTTAAAATCTACTTTTGTTGTCACTTATAAAATGCTTTGTTTGGGAAATCTAAGATTTGTGGATCCAAAATGGGCTTGGACTAGCCTGAAACTAATGTTGTCAAATCATCCTTTCCCTAGCACTTACTCACTGGTAACCCTGCACTCAGAAGTTACTGCATATCAAAGATCACAGACAAGCAGTATAGTATAGGGTACAGTCCCTCCTTTCCAGGGGGAAAATATGTGACATAACCTCCACAGGATGAAGTTTACAATGTGTTGCGGTTGATTTTCGTCGGGTAAAGTAACTGCAAGCAGTGGTTTGCAAATAACCCTGTACAAAACTCTTCGCTATAATTTTCTATCAAAATTACTTTGAGGTACTATCACAATATAATCATAATTAGCTAGGTTTTCTTCTTATGATTGTTTAGTGGGAGTTTTCATGCCAGATATATACTAACTCTTACGCACTCAAAAACTGAGAGGAAAGCCTGGAATTAAAGGCTCAAAGATTCTAATCTATTTAAACAAGTACCGCTAAGCATTGAAACGTCACTGGCAGGTGTAGATCCATGGCGGTAAGGCCCTGTTTTGCGATGGTAGCATGGCATGGTGTAATTGGAAAATACAAAACTGGGAAATACTCTAATGCAGGCCCAGTTTAAAATCTATTTGGCTTCATTTACTAACTGAAGAGCCAAGATAACTTGCCCAGGATCACACAGAAATTAAGTGCTGAGTCTGATATTTGTAACCATGTCCATGAGCAAAGCTCCAGCTTCTCTAATATTTTGCGAGCACTAGTCCATGTATGATTAGCAAGGGTTATGGTATTCACTGCCTACACTACAGCAGGTACAGCCTTGTGGCTTAATATGCATGATGGTTAATCCTAAAACTAAACTCAGCAAGGTGGGAGATGTATCTCCAATTTACATATGGCAAAACTGGAGTTCACGCAAATTTACATACATTTTCGTGGAGACTAAATCAAGAAACAACCATGAGGGGAAAACAGCCTGTTAAAATGATCTTGTGATATTACCTCAAAGTAATTATGAAATGAGCATCTTTCTCCAGAAACCGATAAAGCCTTCAGCTTTGTAACTGAGCCATCCAATTTTTTAGTGCAGTCTGAATTTAATAACCTTTCATAGGTAGAGAAAAAAATAATGTCTGCACCTCAAGTTTCCATAAAAAAAGTCTCAGTATAAGGAGTGAAGCATATTTTATTGAGGAGCTTTTTGAATTAACACGGACAGATGATAAAGTGCTATTTTGACTTGCAAAGGAAAAGATCAAACACCCGCCTCACATACTGGGTGGCAGTCACCGCTGAACCTCAAGGCAGATGCCTTAAAAAGCAGATGCTAATTCCATGGGGTGCTATTTTTAAGGCTTTGCATTAGCTGACCCACTGAGTTTCACCTCTGTTTATAAATTTGTATAATTGTATTTACCCTAAAGAATGCACCATTTTGCTACCTCCTACTTCTCCATCCCTTCCAATGTGTTTTGTTTTGTTTTGTTTTCTGGTTAATATTTGATGCATGAAGTCAAAGCCTCTTTCAAAGGCCATCTCAAAGGTTTCTCCTTCAAGGAGACTTTCCATGTTAAGTTCAAGGCACATTCTTCTTTGTTTAGAACAATTCCTTGGTGCTTGTTGTGATGGTGTGATTTGTCCCCAGTCTGCTCTGGGTGTGTACTCACTTCCATGCTGAGAAGGTGCTATCAGGTTGGCGATGCCTGTCAGAAACCTCAGAAACCAGGTAAATAAATGTCTTTGAGCTGGGACAGGCTGAAGAGAAAACAGGCGTTTTGTTGGTTTGTTTACTAATCTCTTCTCTGTGGTGCTACTTTTAGGATTGGAGCTGAGTGCCTGGCACATGGTAAGTGGTAAGTGTAGACTAGGAACAAGGAGTTTTGGAGAAGGAGAGACAGACCTGGGGTCAAATACCAACACACCATCTCATTTCTTTTGATCTTGGACAAGTCCATTTGCAGCTACAGTATCCACATTTAAACTGTTGACAAGCACACCACACTTTCCAAGTTTTGTGAGACTTAATTTAAGGTAATTCACACGATGAAGTTTTCGTTAGGGTGAACAGGTCGTTTGGTGTTGGGAACCGCCCTGCCTGGTTTCAGAAGCTGTAACCCCCCATGGCTAAGGCTGAGTAAAAAGACCTTGAGACCAGAAGCCACTAAGGAGACAAAGCTTATCTTCCCAGCAGGGGTGCAGCCTACTTCACTCTGCCTGGCCCCAGGTGGATAACTGGTTAGCCAATGATGGGTAAGTTTCCTCAAGAGAGGGACAACCTAAGACAGGCACAGTCTCGAAGGGGCCATCAGTGAAGGACTTAGGTGACTGTAGAAAAGGGGTGATGGACCCTCACCTCTCAGCTTTGTCTTAGGCTGAGTCCTCATCCTCTCTGTAAAATGTCTCCTAATCTCTTGGCTGCCCGAAACCCCCAATCAACTTAAGCCTAAAACAATGCCAGAGGCGGGTGTGGCCCTGGTGCTGGAATGGGCAGTTTCCAGGGCAATCAGTCCTAAGAAAGAGTGCATAAAATCCTGTGGAGCCTGTCATAATATCCTTAATTTAAATTATAAGGGTCCAAGCATAAAATGATTTTGTTTCCCAAAGTTTTATGGCCCTTTGGCTATCTGACCCTGACTCAGAATAAGCCTCCATAGTTCCTTGTATGCTATCTATTGTTTGATCATTACTGCTTGACAATGATTAATGAGCTTTACCTGTATTCCTGTGAAAATTAAACCCAGTAAAATCTCACTGAGGAACAGGCTCAAGGCCCTTCTCCTTTGAGAGATTGGCTCTTTCCTCCCCAAGGAGATCATGTCTTAGTAGACTTATTCTTATCCCCAGTGACTCAGGGGAGCTCTGCCCCCATAGTTTGGTTGTCAGGAAGCCTAACCATATAAAATTCAGCAATTTTAATATGGTTCAGGCTTCTGTTGTATGTTTGAATGTTGAATAGTTTTAGGATTATATGATATTACATGTCCTGCTTCTCAATAGCCACATTGTTACTGAACACAAGGGGTTCACCACTTGGGGTATTCTATCCAACAGTGAGACATGGTGGTTGTTAGGTAACTTCATTTACTTGAAGCAAGTAAAGAAAGGGGGATTCACATCCAAAGTCTGTTCTCCCAAAGGGAGGCTTAGCCATGGCTATATACACTGGTTGTTTAATTACATGTTGATTTCTTCTTGGCCTATCGCTATACTTATCCTGTTAGGTTCCTGTCAAGCTCCTCCTGTTTACAGTTGTATCTACAAAATACCGTGACACATTTTAACATTTAGCAGGAATAGCATTTAGTAAGAACTGCCCTGACTTTGAGACCCTTGTCCTATCTAACATGATCAAATAACTATGTGATTTTTTCGACACTCTTTTCCCAGGTGAGTGCATGAAGGGGTACAACCACCTTGTGTCTGGATTTTATTGGGAATTATTTTGATATTTTAACCTTTAAATGTAATTTCAGCTGCTGGTTAGAAAAATACTATTCATCATTTGAAAGAAGTAAGTATATTCTCATTCAATAAGTCATTTTATCATAGAGACCTTCTAAGGTTATTAAATGTCTTTAGGGAACAACTGAGATTACCTTGCAATTGAACTTCTTTGGTTTATATAAATGTTACATTTTTCTCTTTTGACATATTTAAATCAAATATATATAAATTTAAGATTTATATATCATTTAAAATTACATGATGCATGTGGGTTTATTCTTTTGCAAGTCAACTACTGAATTCAATGGTTGTTAATTTAATTTTAGAGGTCTGCATTAACACTCAAATTATATTGGTGTCTTTATTTTTTTCCTTGAATTGTGTGACATATACATAATATTTCTATGCTATATTATTTGGAGTATAAAGTTTTCATATTTTTCATTGATATTTTGCCTGTTGTGAATACAAAAATGACTCTTAACCAAAGAAACTCGAATTTTAATTTTGTCAATGTTATTGGGAAAGATAAACAGTTCAAACATTTGAATCAGAAAAACCTGGGTTCAAATTCCAACCATATGATCTTTAGTAAGCTGCTTCTTTGAGGCTCAATTTCCTCTTATGTACTGTAATCAAAGAAACAATGCTGACTTCTCCTGGTGGTAAGTATGCTAGTGAGCGATGTGGCATGTGTATGTCAGCCCAGGTCCTGTGAAAAGGAGGCGCTCACTGGACATGCTGTGGGTGTCCCTCCTATTAGCTTCCTCGGTGCTCTCCATACTTTTAAAATTGTATCTCTGTTCTCCTTTTCATGTTTATGGTTCTTTTGTTATCTCTTTCACCTTGCTACTTTGTTCCTTATTCTAAGAGAACTCTGGAAGTTTCCTGCCACGCACAGATGCTGTCTTCAGCATCAGACCTTCAGCAGGGCGCATAGTGTTACTGCCATGGTGCCAACCAGTGGTCCTTCTGCCTGCCTCCCTTGCATTCCCACCTTCTCACCTGCGCATGGCATGCAGCTCCCTCCTTCTCAGCGTGTTCTACACGCACGACTGATGCTCATATTTCTCAGGGACAGCAAACACATGAGTCCGGCTTCAGAGGCCAAACAGTTGCCTAAAAGTTTTTTTCCCTCTTATAAATTAGTTTCCCAAAGATTTGATTTTCACTGGACTTTCACAGTAGTGGGCTCCTTTTTCTCTTATGCTACAGTATGTCTTTTCCCATCTTTTAATTTTGCTCATGGTGTTTCTTGTCCTAAAAGCTGCAGTATGTAGTCAAATTTGTGTTTTTGTTTCATATCAAAATTATACAGGTATTTTCTTATGTCTTCTTTAAGAACTTTGTAGTTCAAATCTCTTTGGAATTTCATGTTTGTATCATGTCATACTGATAGTTCATGTTATGGTTTTCCAAATGGATGTGCAGTTTTCCCAATACTATCTATTGAAGAAGCTTTTCCCCCCGATTTTTATAAGATGCTTTGTTACTTAAAAAATAATTGTATATAAAAGTGTCTCCTAGATAAAAATAAAATAAAATGATAATGCACTCAGTCCATTAAAGAACATATGTAACATACCTAATGTATAATGAATACCATGCAGCAGAGTGTCATCCACACGGCCGAAGCTCCTGTGCATCCTCTCCAGTTGTTTGCCTTTGTGTCCCATGTCTCCACACATCTCAGACCTCCCCTCTAGCTCCTTTTTCCTTTTCCTTAAAGTGTATTTCTCAGATGTTCCTTCAGGGAGAACCTGTTGTGGTAGACCACTTATTACATGAAAATGTCTTTATTTGGCTTTCACCGAAAGATATCTTTGCTGGCTCTGGTTCCAGGTTGGAGGAACCAGGCACGGGTCGAAGACGTTATTCCACCGCTTTCTGGCCTCTATTGGGAAGTGCATTGGGAAGTCACATGTTAGGCTCGTTGCCATGACAGTGTCTTTAATTTGGCTTTCTCTGAAAGATGTTTCTGCTGGGTACAATTCTAGATTAAAAGAAATTTGCAGCATGTTGAAGATGTTATTCTAGTGCCTTCTGGCTTCTGTAGAGAAGTCTATCTGGAAGTCACATGTTAGATTAGTTGCCAATTCTTTGTTCAGAATCCATCTTTTCTCTGTTTTTTTTTTTTTTTCCTAAATATCTGTTGTTTTATTTGGTGCTCTGAAGCTTTTCGTTTCATATGTATAGAACAGGCTGAGGAGTCAGTTGGATGCTATGTAAAAATAATAAGCTGGGAATTAAAGGGATGCAGGTCGAAGGACACCTGGCCCACACAATGCCAATAACACAATGGGCCCTGCGGAAAATCGGATGCAGAAAATGACACCTGTTCATTGAAGAAAATTTTTGTACCTATGTAGAATAATTCATCTTATTTGGGACTTGTTGGTATTTATCAGAATGAGTTCACTAGTTCTCATGAAATTCTCACCCATTCCCCATTTAAATATTGTCTCTTCAGTCTATTTTTTCCAGAACTTTGATTAGATGTGTGTTAGACTAGCTCCTTCTGTCTTTTATGTTTTCAACCTCTGTTTCACACATTCCCATCACTTTGTAACAATTGTAAGATTTCTTAATTTCCATCTTCTGCCTTACAATTTTCTCATAAACTGTTATTTTGTTAACTTCTTTTTAATTTCACTGACTCCCTTTTTCATTTCTAAAAGTTCAATTTTGCTCTTTTTCAACTATGCCTGCTCATCTTTGGTACATGCTTGATCCTTACTCATGTTTTTTATTCCATATTTTATTGCTATACATTTGTTAGTCATGCTTGCTTTATATTTCTAATAACTCCAATATCTGTCTCTTTCTGTTACTGATCCTGTTATCTCCCACTCACAAGTCCTTGTTTTATTTATGTGCTTCCCGATCTTTGATTCTGAGCACACGATTGGCAACATGCTGTGGGAATTTGTTGAGGTTCAATGTGAGAATGTTTCACCTGGAAAGCATTTGCTTGCTTTCTCTATGTCCCAGAGAGCTACAAGCCCATTAAGGAACAGGCCTATGGACAAAAATATCTGGGGAAAACTGTTCTTCTCCCCTTAGCCAAAGTCAGTCCTAGTCAGAAAGGCCTCCTGTGCCAGCCCTTCCATGGTTCAGGCAGTTATAACTCTGGGCTTTACATGAGCATCTTCAGTCTAATTCTTCACTATATGGTGGCTCTAACCTAGGTCTTACCTGTCTTCAGTCTAAGAAGCTCCCAGGTACCACGGTCTATTTCCCTGGGTCATTGGGCAGCTTCAGGATCCAGTTCCTTCCTGCACTTCTGTCCCTGCTTCATTCCTGGCTTCAGAGAATTTCCATCAATATCTTTAGATCCCATTTACTTATTTATGTGATTGCTATTTTTAAAAATTGTATTTAGCATTTGAAAGCCTTTGGACTTCTTTTGCAGAATTTTTCAGAATTTCCTAGAACCCATTACGTTGCTTGAAGTTGACAACCTCATATATGAAGATTTTAGCACAGGCAACATACTCACTGTTGCTCCAGCTCAAAGAGAAATGCCCAAATGGCCCTGCTTATTTCTACTCTGGTCGGGAGTGAAGTTCTTCTTTCATCCCTTCATCTCTACCGAAGATACTTCCACACTCAGATGAGCATGCAGAAGTCCAGGGTTTTTGCAAAGGGAGCTGGACGCAGACACCGGATTCCAGGGAGGCTCTCCACAGAGAGACTGCTCGATGTTGAGCCCCTATGTCGTGCTGCTGTCTGGTCTGCCTCTTACCTCTTGGCCAGGCCCTTCCTTTCAGTTTTGTCGTCTTCTTCCCTGGAACCCAATCAGATTCAGTTTCTACAAGCAATAGAACCCTTTGCAAAGGCACGTGGTAATCTTCTGGGCCAGTGGCTCCTCTGGGTCATTATTTTTGCTCCTGTGTTCTCCCGTTGTAGAAACAGAGACGGGGAAATCTTCCTTTAGAGAACTGCTGAAAGAGCAAGGGTAGAGCAAAATGCCCAGAAAGCACGTAGATAAATTTTTCAAGATTTTAGAGAGCAGCAGTCTTTAGATTCCTCTTAGGATACTGCTGCTTTTCCCTGCAGGTGGCTGTCTTTTCCTTGGATCTTGTACCGGTGATTTCACACCGGGAATATTAGTTTATTCTGGTCCCTGCCTATTGTTCTCCGGTTTCCTGTGCTTTGGTGTGCAGATACGTTTCAGTCCTATGGAGCGCCTCTGCCTGCTGTACGAGAGGTGACCACTTCACTAGATCCCTGTCCCATCAGATCAATCCCTGTCCCATCAGATCAACAGGGGTGCTACTGCTTAACACTGGCCCTGCACTGGGGAACGGCTTTGCTCCAGCCCGTGATTGGCACCCTTTGCTATTGCACGGAGTCGGAGTCTATAGGAACAAAACTGCTCAGTAAAAGCCAGGTGCTTGAGTCCTGTGATAAACTCATCTTACAGCTGCAAAGACCATCAAACTTACTATTCACTCTATTCCACTCAGAGCTGAAACTTATCTAGAAATTATGATGTGACTCAAGGTTTTTTTTTTAAGTTACTATTTAAATCAGCTCTTCAACCAAGCACAACTATTGCACATGAGTAGCAAACTGGTAAGAATGAGAAAAGCCAGTATAACAAGTTTTCTTTTATCCCTGAGTATGTATCTGTAATATTAATATAGGCTGATTTCCCCTGCCCCCACTTCCTCCTCTCTCTCCAAGTTCTGCTCTGCTTTCAGAAAGGGAATAGGAAGCCAGAGAGACACAAGGGCTCCTTGAGTTGGGAATTCTTGTTGAGAACCTAAAACAAGCTATTAGCTAGATGTGATTAGAAGGTGATGATAAACCCAAAATCCAGGGTGCACCTCCCGGGGGGGTCTGCCAGCCTCTGCAGCGTCTTCAGTTGGCAAAACATCCGTCAGAGACTCAGAGCTCAAAGCCTTCTCTGCAAGAGGCTTCACTCAAAATTTTATTGATCTTCTTCTACATTCTTGGACATTTTATCTCTGTTTGGCCTAGATTCAACTTTATGAAACCACACTTTCCAATTTTTTTTTTTAGGTAGTAAAATTTCCTTGCCTATTCTCCCTTTTTCAACACCATGTTGACTATGTAACTTAAGATTTATAATTATTTTCCCTTGAGGATTTTAACATATTATGAAATACTAAAAAGCATACAATGTTAAATCAAAGATCCAAAGAAAGCGCATTGCTAGAGTAGTTTTCTAAGAGCTAGGGTACTTCCCAAGAGAGTATGAATACATGCGGCACTCTCGTGCCTCTTCCACCATCTTTTCACTGTTTAAGAAAGTAATGCTTGTCAGTTATTGAAATTTTTCAATGCATCACAGGTGTTGCATAGCCTAGAGGTTCCAAGAGGAGTAGATAATGGCTGCCCTCAATTTGTTTGGAAGTCGAAAGATGATTACAATATAGAGCTGATGCGCTTTGTTAGACATGCCTTTGGGTTGCAGGGCTTGCGAGCAGGCGACATGGCAAAGCCAGACCAGGCCAACTTCTGGGGAGGTGGCTCCTTAGCAGAGACTTGATATAAATAATACTCAGCTGAAGAGAAGGCAAGTTGGGAATGTTTGTCTCAAGAAGTGGGTGCTGTAAATGCGAAGACCCAAAAGCTAAATGGAACCTAGCAGGTTCTGGAAATTGCAAGTAGTGCATCTCATGTGGTATGTGCTATGTGCTATGGTACATAGATTCAGCAGGAATTTCAGACTCAGCTACCCGTGGGGACTCAGCATTGTACAGTGCTCCCATCATTCATACATACAGGGTGGGTAAAGTAGGTTTATCCTTGTGAGTACATGAAAAACAGAGTTGATTCTTCTATTATGATTTGTTAATATTATATTATTTTTCATACAAATAACTCTAAAACCACTTTTGCCCCACCCTGGATATAACTGAAGACATGTCCTGCCATGAATAATCAAAGATATTATTTTGAAATACTGGAGTGTCTAAAAATAATAGCACTAAGACGCAGCTGTGAGCCACGTTTAGCAACCAGTCATGGACTTGCCGTCCCTGATGTAGAGTCCACAGTACAAAACATTGCGTCAGAACCCAGTGCCTTACCCACGTGACCGCAGACAGATAACTGAACTTCTCCTCATCGAGAGTTGCTTCACATTATAAAATTCTATTCTAAGGAAGAAGTTACAAAACTACTAAAGGCCCACACCTGAAGTTGCGTTATGTTGCTGAGATGACAGACAGAAACCCAAGACAGTAAGTATGAAGATCAAAACTAAAAGCACGTTCACTTTATTTTCCACAACACGTTGATGGCATTTGTTTTATTCTGACTAAATTTGTTTTTGCGCCCCAGTCTCTTGTTCTAGAAGACTCATAAGGCTAGAAACTGATTATTTTTTCCATGTCAACATGTTTAACAGCATTTCACCAATGTCTCATAAACAGAAGGCAATCGCAATAGCCAAAGAGATTTTAAAATTTTTTAAAGAGATAAATTTAATTCTTGGAGACAAAAATATATGCATCTTTAAATGATCTTAGGGAAATGATGTATTTTTTCTTTTTAAATTAAATGTACTAGGGTGACATTGGTAAATGGCATTAGGGACGTTTCAAGCGTGCAACTCTATGAAACATCATCTGTGTGCCGCATCGTGTACTCACCACCCCATGTCTCACCTCCCTCTGTCACTGTGTGTTTGACCCCCTCGCCCTCTCCAACTCCCCCCTTCCCCTCTGATAACCTTCCCACTGTTGTCTGTGTCTATGAGTTTGTTGGTTTCCTTTGTTCTTTTTTCGTTTTCTGCCTTATGTCCCACATATGAGTGAAATCAAATGGTTCTTGTCCTTGTCTATCTGCTTTATTTCGCGTGGCATGATACTGTCAAGATCCATCCGTGTTGCTGCAGAGGGCAGTACTGCATCCTTTCTGATGGCTGAGTTCTGTTCCATTGTACGTATGTTCCACATCTTCTTTATCCGAACATCTTTCAAAGGCCACTTAGGTTGTTTCCATGTCTTCACTGCCATCAATGGTGCTGCGATAAACATAGCAGCACAGGTATCTTTAAGAACAAATGTTTTCAAATTTTCCAAGTAGATACTCAAAAGAGGGGCTGCTGCTTATGGGTCATATGGTGACTCTGTTGTTAATTTTTTGCAGAGCCCATCTACATGCCCACCAGCAGCGAATGAGGGTTCCCTTTCCTCCACATCCTCTCCAATGCTTATTATTTCTTGTCTTATTGATAACAGCTATTCTAACAGGGGCGAGGTCATATCTCATTGGGGTTTTGAGTTGCAGGCACAATGGAGTTTTAGAAAGCAATCTTTCAATTAATACAATCAAACAATAACCAAAAAAGTAACAGACAAGCAAACAAAAACAAAAATGGTAAAACTGGTTGGTTTTCCTCATGTGACACCAGGCCAAACACCACGCATTGAGCAGAAACTATTTTTCTTCCCAGTAAAGGATAGTGACAGTTTCTGTCCCCTGGCTGTAACACAGCACGTGACCTTTCTAAATCATGTCATCTCTCACCAGTGAAATAGTCCCGTTTTAGCAGGAGTATACTCTTGAGGCTTAAGGTGCAGTTACTCCCTGAGTTCTTTTAGTTGAGCTTTGTCTGTGTTCTCATAAAGCTTTGCTCATGCCAGTATTAGAGGACCTCTTAGGTAAACGGGTGATTCGATCTTTACACAGCTCTCTCTGCCCTGAGGCTAGGGACTCCTCTAAGGCAGAAATGTGATCAGATTCATCTTCAAGGCTGATTGTAACATAGAACTTAGCATAGTGTCATTGGGATTGGTAGTAAATAAAAAATAGGTGTGAAATTTTTGTCCAAAAGTAAATAGCCAGAGTAAACCACACATCCTCGAAGTAGTAATTACCAAAAGTGTATTGTGCACACATCTAAAAGACAGTCTGCAAACCTGGAGTACTCAAACCAAACTATGGAATGAGGCTTGAGGATGTGTAGTGATGAAGTAGCTTATACAGGGAGACAGCATTGACTGTTTGTTCTTTGTTTAAAGATTTTATTTACTTATTTTTAGAGAGAGGGGAAGGGAGGGAGAAAAAGAGGGAGAGAAACATCAGTGTGTGGTTGCAGTTTGCACACCCATACTGGGGACCTGGCCCGCAACCCAGGCATGTACCCTGACTGGGAATCGAACTGGTGACCCTTTGGTTCATAGGCCAGCACTCAATCCACTGAGCCATACCAGCCCAGGGCTGACTGTTTATTGTTTACAGTGATTGGTTATATTAGAAATTTCAGTGGTTACCTAATATCAGCCCTGAGGAACAGTTCAAGTTTTGTTTGTTATTTCCAGACACATAAGCAAGAAATGACCCAGGTCAAGTTAGTATTGCAAAATAAACTAAATTAAGCTTTGCTTGTATGACTAAGCCATCAGGAGATTTTCAAAGCTGGTCTCTATTTGTGTTTGACTTTAACATATGCATAACAGGTTAAATTGTAGACTCTGTTGCTCTGTAGTTCCCACCTTTTTTCTGGTGGAAAGGCAGCTGGCAGCTAGAACAATAAAGTCATTAGCCTTGACAGGTAGATGGCATTTTTGAGCCCCAGGCAAGATAACAGTCTTTAAAGACTCTAACCAGACCACAAAGAAGCCATTTGAAATTCCTGCCATTCTTCTTAGTACAGGGCCGAGCTGAAGGTCACCACCTTTGACTGTTAAATGTCATAGAAGACCACACCTACCGGCTCACACACACCTGCAGGGGGAAGAGACCCTGAGTTTGAGCTGTGGCGGTCAGTCCTCCCCAAGCTCCTGCCCTCTGAAGTCTGGAGCAAAATAAAATAGTGGTTCAAGTTTGGGACAATCAAGTAACTGTATTTTACGATGATTTTGAAAAGTTACATGGTTGGTATTAATTAGCTAATGCTTTTCTAGGAGATTTCAACCATGTTTGTTAGTGAAATAAAAGTGTGCTATTATGTTCTTCATTTGTCTTACTCTTGAAATATTGACTGGATTTTTCTTCTTACTTGAAAATTCCAGTTGTTTTAAAAAAAAATATTTCTGTGGCAAGACATCCACATTCATTTTTGTTTCTGTGTAACCATGTACTATAAAGTTAGCACCTTAAAGCCACACAAGTTTAATGTCTCAGAGTTTCAGTGGGCAAGAGCTCCGCACAGAGACCTGGGTCCTTTGCTCAGGGTCCCTCCTGGCGGAATGCAAGGTGTTGGCTGAGCTGAGATCTTACCTGGAGGGTCTAGGGGAAAACTCATTTCCAGGTTGTTGGCGAATGCAGTTTTTGCTGACCGCTGATCAAGGGGCCATTCTCAGCTCTGAGGGGGCTGCCTGCCATTCCCTGCTGTCACCTTCTGCAAAATGTGGCCCTTGCTTCTTGAAGGCCAGCCGGAGAATGTCTCTGCTCTTTTAAGTCCCTGCCTCTCCCTGTTTCTGATCTCTAGATCTAGACTTAAAGGGCTCATGTGATCAGACAAAGCCTTCCCGGATAAACTCTCTCCGCGTCAACCATGCCATCCAACATAACCTCATCACAGCGGTAAAATTCATCACGCTTACAGTCCGGGGCGCTGTGTGGGCGTGGACACACCGCCGGGGACCTTGGAGGGCATTTACAGCTCTGCCCACCACAACTTCTGGTGCTATTAGGTCCTCACATTTGAATGACAGTTTGACCAAGTGTAAAGTTTTATGTCCAAAATTATTTTCACGTGATACTTTTCGGTTGTTCTAATTTTACTGAGAATTAACTGACATGTCACTCTGTAAGTCTGAGACACACGGCATGATGGTTAGGTTTGCATGTATTATGAAGGGATCACCACAATAGGTTTAGCTAACATGCATTCTCTCATGTAGATACGATACAAAGAAAAGGATAAAAAAATTCTCCTTGTGACAAAACTCTTAGGACTCACTCGCTTAACCACTTTCCTGTACGTCATACAGCAGTGTCTGCACTGGTCACCATGTACTTCACAGCCCGGCACACGGCCCTGTTTTTCTTATAATGGGCCGTTTGCACCCTTAACGCCGTCTCTCCACTTGCCCCTTCCTTAACCCCACTTCATTCAATATCGTAAATGTGTTCTTCTACTTTCTTCTTACTTACAGTGCTGCTGCTGAGAAATTCGATCTCACTCTGATTCATTTTTTTGCATGTTATCAGTTCTCTTGAAGCTGTTGAAATTATCTCTGATTTTCTTCAGTGTCACCCCAGTGTGCGTGGGTCTGGTGTTTTCCTTTGTCTCTCATTTGACATTTCTCCTATTAACCTGTTTCACTATTAACCTTTTTAATCAGAGTCTCTCATCCTTAACTTTATGAAGATTATTCTCATCATTTCTTTCATTACTTCCTATTTTCCATTTTTTCTTCTTTTGGGGTACCTATACTTAGTCTTCTATTGCTCTTAGTCATATCTCTTAATTTCCTATTTATTACTACCTGGCACTTTCTGGGAGAAGTCCTCAATGTGCTGCTCAACATACTAATTTAATTTCTATGTCAGCTGTTATTCATCTGATGATTTACCCAATATGTTGTAGCTTTTGTTTGAACATTTTTATTTTTCATAGCTTGTATTTTCTATGTTTTCTATTTTTAAAAGCTATTTTGAATTGTTTTATATTGTCAAGTTCTTCCCTTATATCC